>JAANIC010005225.1:241837-284471 GCA_017607545.1 Acromyrmex charruanus | reverse complement strand
CATTGGGAGTGACTCAACCAGCCATTTCAAAACGCCTCAAAGCCATGGGAATGATTCAGAAGCAAGGAAATTGGGTGCCGTACGAGTTGAAGCCGAGAGATGTTGAACGGCATTTGTTTGCTTGTGAACAACTGCTTGAAAGACAAAGACGGAAGGGATTTCTGCATCGCATTGTGACTGGGGACGAAAAATGGGTTCATTACGATAATCCCAAGCACAGAAAATCATAGGGAGTTCCCGGCCATGCTTCCACGTCGACGGCCAAATTGAATATTCACGGCTCGAAGGTCATGCTCTGTATTTGGTGGGACTAGCTCGGCGTAGTGTGTTATGAGCTGTTAAAACCGACTGAAACAATCACAGGCGATCGGTATCGAACGCAATTGATGCATTTGAGCCGAGCATTGAAAGACAAACGGCCGCAATACAACGAGAGACACGATAAAGTGATTTTGCAGTATGACAATGCTCGACCCCATGTTGCGAAAGTGGTCAAGACATACTTGGAAACGTTGAAATGGGAAGTCCTACCCCACCCGCCGTATTCTCCAGACGTTGCTCCCTCTGACTATCACTTGTTTCGATCAATGGCACACGGCCTGGCTGACCAGCACTTCCGGTCTTATGAAGAAGTGAAAAATTGGATCGATTCGTGGATCGCCTCAAAAGATGACCAGTTTTTTCGACGCGGAATTCGTACGCCCGAAAGATGGGAGAAAGTAGTGGCCAGCGATGGACAATACTTTGAATCATAAATGTATAACCAGTTTTTTACAATAAAGTCTCAAATTTCGGAAAAAAAACGACGGAAGCAAAGTTATACACCTAATATACGAGGTCTGTCCCAAAGGTATCCGACCTGCATTTATATCTCCGCGCCAAAGTGTTCTAGCGACCTCTACCGAGCAGGAACGTCAACAGTAGGACCTTACGAACTTATCGGTTGGTCGCCGACACTAGTAGGACGTATAGTTCATACGCAGTGTGTATTTGTTTACAGTGTCTTTTTCACGTTCGTCGGATTTTTAAGTAGCTAAAAATGATCGAAAAAGCGCATGCATCAAACCTTGTGCAGCAGTATTTATCAAAACACAGTGTTGTACAGCTTCGCCAGCGCTGGCCTAAAATGGCATTTGACGTAAGGAAAAAGTGCTACTACGGCTTCGTATCGATATAACTATTAAAGTTAAAAATCTGTACTTTATATATATTACAGATTTTTTATACTGGTAATATATATTGGAACACGGCCTACACTGCATGTGTACATAATACAACTGTATTTCTAAGGTCCGATTCTACAAATATAAGATTAATTTCAATTACGGTTTATTTTTTTTCTTAATTTTAAAATTGGAAAATTTTTCAAAATAAATTTTACATTTGTGGAACCGACCCTAATACACGTCCCTACTAAGATGGTAATGTAGGAAACGGAATAAAAATATGGATAATTAATCGATCGAATTTCCTGCATGATCATATTAACTCAGAGGGCGTAAGCATCTTATACATTGGAAATAAAAACCTGTAATATCGACCTTGATTAACTTCAGCCTTCGCTCCAGCATCCCTTTAAGTAGATACCCAATGACAGTAACGAAGCAACTGATTAAAAAATAGCAGAATCAAGACAACGAAATTAAGACTCTAAAGGAGATCACGAGAAATAAAGTGTACGATAATTATCATGTAAACGGCGATTTGCTTTATAAATTTTAGGACGATCAAGACATACTCGTAATACTCAAATCTTTAGGAACAGACGTTATTTGCTCAATATATGTGAAAAGGGACACTATGCTACGAAACGAATAGAGTCACTTATTTACCAAAAGTATTCATGATTTAAAATAGTGCTCGGCATTAGATACACATTCCGGCCTGTAATCTCCACTATCGTTCGAGACACAACGGCCGAGATGCGCTTACGTGATGCTCTGGTTCAGGAGTGTCTCTGTAGCTTAAACGTGCGGAAATCGTACCTTACATTATTAAAGAATATTTTTCTTGCAAAATAATTTTTATTCTCTTAAAAAATCAAATATTAAATTTTCTAAAACATTTTGTCATAATAATTCTTACCAGAAACTATTCAATAATTGTTATAAATTTACATCGAAAAATTTCTATAATAGACTTGCGAAAATTGAAGTCAGGAAATACATGAATCTGGAAATTCCGTATAAAGAAATCTTACAAAGTCTCAAGTAACAAGGATTCTAGGTAATAATTATTTACTATAGGGGACTATTCTCCAATAACCTTGACTTTGATATATATTGTCAAGGTCATGACTCCGAGTGACCTTGGACAAATTTTAGCCGTCCCTTGTTGTTCCTTAAAAAGTTATTAACAAAAAAGTTCATTAATTAAACCTAACTTTTGGACATGACTGCGCTCCGATGAATTCCCTGCTTTAACAGCGCAAAATATTTTCTTATATAATTTCTTATAACTTTGTGCTTTTAAAGAAGGGAATTTGTGTTTTTAAAAGTAGAGTATTTAAATTTCAAGAATTATGTCTCTGTAAAGATTAGTTCAGTCAACTGCTGCGTGTGATGATAGATTTACTTCTTTTTTTAGAAATATTTGCTTTATAAACACAAATTCTTTGCATTAAAACAACTTTTTTTTGTGAACTTTTTGTGTTAACAACTTTTTAACGGACAACTAGCGATGGCTAAAATTTATTCAAGATCACACGGTCATGACCTTGACAACAGCAAATAATTACCACATCCTATATTGCAATAACTATTTTCTTCTATAAGCAAATATAACTTTACCATTTTTAATTCTTGTCTAACGATTAATTAATCGTTAATATTCTCTTTAACGTACCGTCTTTATATGTAATTATTTAACATATGTTAAAGAGAATGTTAACAATTAATCGTTAGTCAAGAATTTAAAATGATAAAATTATATTCGCTTATAAAAGAAAATAATTATTGCGATGTAGAATCCTTGTTACTTGAAACTTTGTAAGATTTCGTATAGAAAACACGAAATTTCCAGATTCACGTATTTCCTAATCAATCTTCGCAAATCTGTTATAGAAACTTCTCGATGTTTATAACAATTATTGAATAGTTTCTAGCAAGAATTATTATGACAGAATGTTTTAGAAAATTTAATATTTGATTTTTTTAAGAAAATGAAAATTATTTTGCAAAAATATTCTTTAATAACGTAAAGTACAACCTCCTCACGTTTAAGCTACAAAAACGCTCGTGAGCCAGAGCGTCACATGAGCGTCCGGCGGCTCAGCCGTTGAGCCTCAAGCGATAGTGGGAGGCGCGCCGGAATCAGCCCGAAATGTGCAGCCTAATACCGAGTACTGATCTAAAACGTAAGGTTAAAAGATACAAGTATATACATATTTAGCTGTATCATGTATTTTGAACCGTAAAGAGGATAAACGAGAAGGACATTTACATTATTTGCCACGCAAATATGGAGTGAAAAATCATGCACCCCTTAGTAGGGGGAACTAGAGTGAAAATCTCTTCGCATAAAAAATTATACACTTTGAAGCAGGGAAAGGTGGAGTGAAAATCGCTTCGCATAAAAAGTGCGAAAAATCGTGTGCACTTTGACAGGGGAGGAGTTGGAATAAAAGTTATATTCCTTGAATTCGTCCACGCCATACCTCTCTCCATGTCTAGAGTTATCTGATTCTTCATGTAAAGCAGGAAAATAATTATTAACTTTGACTGTTAATAACTTTTTAACGAATAACGAGCGACGGCTAAGATCTGTTAAAGATCACACAGTATCATGGCCTTGACAACATATATCAAGGTCAATGTCAATCAATGTTGGATCCTCTTTTGTCAATATTTACTGAAATAACTGACATGAATGATAAAACTAGATTCTAAGGAATTACTTATTTAGTGCGTTTATGTTTAAAGATACTTATGTCAATGTTATATCAGGATTATTTTGTAATGTAAGTTAAAATTCGTGTTTTAATTTGTTGCACATCAAAATGAATGACCGAATGTAGGAATTTATTTTAAATGTTAAGGTATTTTGAATGGCGCTTCATAAGTGACGCGACCAGCAAATTTGATGAGACCCATCATTGACTAGATATTATTAAAGACTGACATTCTTACGGGAATTTGTGTCCGTGTGAATATTGAAGTGATTAAGAGTTAAAAACTGATAATATTGTACTAATTTTATTAGTTTAAACGTTTATTTAAGCATTTAGAATTCAATAATACTTGATTTTTCTTTAAAATTATGATTTCAGTGTTATTGTCAAAGTTTGATTATCAATAGAGGTGATAACTGCAGAGAAAAAAATTGCAATTTTTCTGCAACATATAGGATATTATAACTTTACAAATATGCATATTTATTTATGAACCATTTATAATAAAATAATAAAAAAATCATGAATTTAATAATGTATGAGCCAAATATTTATGTTAATAATAGTAAATTTATATCAATTGTCGATTATGTCAGCGTTCTTCAATTATCTCCGGGCCCCGTGGGGCCTTTTTTATACCGCAGAAAATTTGCCCAGGGTTGATGATCTTTAATAGTATCTCGTCGGTGGACTCACATAGATGGATTGCAAACGCAGGGTCACGCAGGTCCACACAGAGTCAGCCATTAGTTTCCGGCAAGACTAGACGATTAAAAAGGATATATTCCGTTTATATTTTGTGAGTACGCCTGTTTATCGATGTTTGAAGTCATGTCATATGTATTATATTGTAATAACAATTGAATTCGCGGATATGGATTTAATTCTTAGTCGAGATTTCCTTACTAACGGAAGATTCACATTAATTTATTGTCCGAAAATGGAGAAAATGCTTAATTTATTACAACTATTAACATCGATCGAAGTTTGTTATACGGCTCCGGACGCCAATTCAGTACTTGAAAATTGCTGATTTTTGCGAAGATGCGAAAAACAAATTAAAGAGTATTATCTCGGAATACTTAGAGACGACTCCGTGTACACTTATACGCCTTGAAAATTGCAATGCAAGAACATAAGCAAATCCGTCAGAGTACCAATGATCTACTTGATAAAATAAAATCATCAAATTGGGTATTTTGCCATACTGTGATAGAATAATTCCTGTAAAAAAGAAAAATACAGATCTGCGATACGTAGATTTACGTCCGTTAAACGCACAAGCAAAAATATTCGTTTCCTCTGATCGAAGATTGTTTAACAAAGTTATCAAATAAATTTTCATATCATTACATTTAAAAGATGGATTTTAGTTAAAAAAAGTGCATCCCAAATCGACGAAATATTTTTCGTTTGCAATACCCGACGGGCAATTTGAATGTGTCCGCTTATCCTTCGATTATGCAAATGTCCGCAGATCCTTCGGTCTGAACCACCTGAAGAATTTCAAAAACAAGTTGTTTAGATTTTGCACCTCTCATTCGCGATGATAAAATTCTCATTTACATATGAAGATGACATACTGTTTCGATAGACTCGAATTATACGATTCGATAGACTCAAATCTAGAAACTTTACAAGAGATACTCATTACTTTGAAATTTTATGGATTTACTTATAACTTAATTTTAAAAAATTTCTATGTAAGAAAATTGAATATATCAGTTACGTAATTGGGGATAACAATAAGACACTTATATATAGTGAACGGCACACACAGACCATTCAGAATTTTTCGTGACCAAAATTAATGCATGATTTTTTGGTCTCGCAAATTATTTTAGAAAATTCATTCAGGACTATTCCATAAAGACTAAACCATTACTCAATTTGTTAAGAAATAATATCGAATTCGAGTTCAGTAACGCGTGTATAGATCCATTTAGTAAATTAAAAGAAGAGCTATCCCGTCTTGCGAGTCTATTATCTCACCGCGCAGACGGAACTGCATTCGAATGCGAATAGTCTGGGTTTGGGCGCAATTTTGCTGCAAAAACAGAAGGAATTAGGCTCCGATCGCGTATTTTAATCAGACAATTAATAAATCGGAGGCCCCATAGCTTCAAACTTGAAATGCTAACTATTATTCAGGCGATTGAGAGCTTTCACATATATCTTTATGGAATAGAATTTACGGTAGTTACAGATTGTAATGCCCTCATTTATGCAGTCAATAAGGCTAATCTCAATTCTAGAATTGCGCGTTGGACGCTGATGCTTTAGAATTATACATTTAAAGTTACTCATCGTTCGGATAAATGGATGACGTACGTAGATGCATTAAGCTGACAAATCTACTAGAGACTACGTAGAGATAATGTCCTTAGAAAATTTATTAGAGTCTACGTAGAGACAATGTCCTTAGAAAGAGAACTAGAATTCCGTCAATTACAGGATGTGCGCCTAAAAGAAATCGCACGTAATTTCGAATTTTTTGCAAACGATAAGTTTAATCTAATAGAGATCAGTTTATAAAAAAGACGCCGATCGCTCACGTTTCGTGATGCCAGAGGCCATGATATACTATATGATACTTCGTACTTATCATGATGACAATGCACACTGCGGATTAGAAAACGTTTCAAGGTATACATGAAACATACTGATTTCCATCGATGTGAAAGCGCATTCGAGATTATATCGATATCTGCATCACGTGTTTGGTCACGAATTCGTCGAATAGACTCGAAAGTCAAGTCACAAAGAGAAACAGCGCCAATAAAACCTTTAGAAATCGTACATTTGGATCATTTCAGAAAACCATCAAAGAGGACTACAAATATGTCCTTATTTTTGTGATGCTTTTTCGCGCTTTATTTATCTGTTCCGATAAAATCAATTAGAATGAAGGAAATATGTGACAATTTGCAACAACTTTTCAATATTATCGAACTACTATTAACAGCTACTAAAATAGTAGCTGATCGCGGCGCAACATTTACTTCAATAAAATTTGCTAGATTTTTGCAGATATTAAATATTAAACTAATATTAAGAAAGGTCATCGAAAAGCTTCTCCATGGGCGATCAGCATTATTGAAAATGTCAACTATTTTTTTAAAGATTCCTTAGCGAAAATTGAATTGCCGAATTAGTAGAAACAAAAAAGTTGCAAAGTATTCAATACGTTATCAATAATACTCGACATTCAATTATTCAAAATTCGCCATTGAAGGTCATATTAAACTTCGAACAGAAAGGACGCGTTAAAGAAAATATGAAAGTTCTCTTAAATAATCTCATAAAAACTTAAAGCAGCTTCGACGAACAAGATCCTCTGCTCGCGAAATGGTTATTCAGGCAAATTAAAAACTAAGAGAATGTAATAGAATATATTATGACGAGAGACATAAGAATCCACTAATATACAACGAAGATTCTAACTATGTTCTCGCCAGACAACTATAAAGAAAGTCGTATTAATAAACTGATGCCGAAATACAAAGGTTCGTTCGTCATTGCAAAAGTCTTTAATAACAATCGGTATGTTGTTAAGGAGATATTCCTGGCTTCAATATTTCGCAAAAGACACTATATTATCCTCGAATAAATTAAAACCGTGGATGAAATCTTCGATACATGATTCCGAACCAAATGTAAGAAAATTTCTAGCTAATAATTATGTAATACAGTTTTGTAATAAAGTTTTGTGTTGGAAAGTTGGTGATGGATTAGTTCGTAAGTATAAATGTAATAAGATAATCGATATCTTTAGCTTGTAATTGCTGTAATAAAAATAAGTATATTAGTTATGATTAAAAAAAGATTTGAATGCAAGTTACTCATAAATCACTTTTTTTTCTAATCGACATACGGGGACGTATGTAAAGCCAGAATGGCCGAGCTGTAAGAAATTTCTCTATGATTGCCAGCGCTATTCCGTATAGGTAGCAAGCTACGTGACAGCGATCGCTGCATGCTATCTATGTGCACATACAATAACATGTCAATTCGAAAATGTTCTACCGCCACGTGCGCCCTATGCGAATTTGCGATCGTCGCTGTCTCGCTTGTCGGAGCTCGAACACTTAGGATCAAAAGTAAAAGCTTGGTACTCCGTTTAGTCGAAATTGTTCCGATTTGCCGTTTCGTGATATAGAAGCACTATCTGATCTTAGTGCTTTCGTGTACGTTCCTGCCTAGGTTCGTTCGTTCGTCAATTCGCCGTTTAGAATTTTTGTATGTGAGACAGTGAGCGTCCTTTTGGACCCTAACGCAACGCACATCAATTGCGCATTCGCACAATTCGAGTAATTCGGAAGATTTGATATATGAACTCTGTAAAGAATAAAAGACCCATTAACTCTACTCCAATTACAAATTACAAAATAGAATTGTCATACGATTTTGATTGAGAGAATATTAAAATTTTAGACAAAAAAAAAGAATTATAATTAGAGATTAATTTCAGAGATCCACATTAAGAAAAATGGGTTAAATCTAAAAACGACATAATGTCTTTAAATCCATTATATAACAATCTGTTTAAACAAATATGATTCTTCCATTTCTTAAGACTTTTCGTATATTATCTATGTACTTTCGATCTTGTCTCTCAGTTATTATGTGTTAGACGAGTCATCAACATTGACATATGTTATTTCATGTAAATTTTAACTTTATAACCAAAGATTTTACAATTGACTTAAAATAATTTTAATTTATGACACATAGTAAACCTGTAAGTGTAATGATAGCGTATGATCTCAACAATTATGGTTCGCTGCTTGTTCCGGAATCATCATTAACCCTTTCGCTACGAGCGGTGACTATAGTCACCCAACGATTGACGCTCGCTACGATCGGTGACTATAGTCACCTTGCGCCTGACGCTCGCTATTTTTATTTTTCGCATACCAACTGGTGACTTTAATCGTTTGTTATCGTCATGGTTACCCATCGCAAGTGTTTTGCACTTGTTTTACGTTCAGGCTGCAATATGATCAACAGTATAAAAGTAACATTTCGACAGTACACTTGTTTGGGCTCGCGCACACGTTCGATACATTTGCATGGTATGTGCTTTTCTTTATTTTTTGCATCATTGCATTGTATTATTGTATATTTTTTTTGTTTATTTTTTACACCTCAAAGATAATGAATACAAATTACAAAACAAGGAGAGAAAACGAGAGCAACGAAATGTACGATAAGTCATCGGACTCCGATAGCGATACTGCAATAAACATTTGTGCTAGAAAGAAGGCAATCAGCATTCGAAAAATGTACTTAGTACGTCAGAATCAGAATCAGAAGATGATTATGTCGAAGATGCTTTGCCATCAATTAGTTCTAATAATATTCAATGGGCTATGGAGAATGTTCAATTAAGATTTCACAATTTTAATACTTCCAATTCTGGACTTCAGAGAGACGACATAAATTTCTCTTCTGCAATATTAGATTATTTTCAATTATTTTTTTCACCTGATCTTGTGGACTTTATTGTGGATAAAACAAATAATTATTGGGCACATACAGTAAGTGATGACGTGCCTAACAACAAAATTGAAACAACTGTCGACGAACTATACTGTTTTCTCGCATGTACGCTAATGTCGAGAAACAAAAAATTACGTCTTAGCGAGTATTGGTGTAGAGATAAGCTTTTAAAAACAGATATTTTCAGCGAAATTATGCGCAGAAACAGATATTTAATTCTATTAAAAATGTTGCATTTTGTTGATAATGCTCAGCAGTCTTCTGATCGTTCGTAAAAAATTAGTATTATTTCCAGTAGACTTCAAAAATCTTTTGAAAACTCATTTTATCCTTTTCAAAATTTGTGCATAGACGAAAGTCTTTTATTATTCAAGGGTATCTTTTAAACAGTATATACCGGCCAAAAGAAGCCAATTTGGCACTAAAACATATGTATTATGCGACTGTAAAACAGGCTACGTACTAGATTCAATCATATCTACAGGTAGAATCACACGTAACAGAAACGCAGAAGAAATTGGCAAAACAGGAAACATCGTTTTGACGCTTTTAAAACCTTACTTGGGAAAAGGACATACATTGTATGTAGATAATTATTATAGCAGTCCTGCTCTTTTTAATTTTTTACATGCAAATATAACAAATGCTTATGGGACTGTAAAGCAAAGGCGAAAAGGAATGCCTATAATGAACAAAAAATTTAAAAAAGGCGAGATTGATTTTCGGACAACGAGTAATTTGCTGGCCCTTAAATGGCGTGATAAAAGGGACGTTTTCATGTTATCCACTTTCCATAATAACGAATTTACATGTACAGGAAAGAAAAATTATAAAACTCAAGAATTTATACGAAAATCCAAATGTATAGTGGACTATAATTTGTCAATGGGCTCTGTCGACAAATGTGATATGGTTGTTAGTTCCATTAAATCCATCAGAAAATCGATAAAATGATAAAAAGTACTTTTTTCATTTGTTAGATATTGCAGTTTGGAATTCATATTGCTTATATAAATACAAAACACGCAAAGATATTTCTGTAGCTGCTTATCATCTTCAATTAATCCGACAAATTCTACGGAAATACCACAAAGACGATTTTAGACAAAGCGCTCCTAGATCTGCGGATAAATATCCTCTTAGACTTACTGGTAGACATTTCCCGGCGATTTACACTAGCGCGAATATAAAACGAAAAAGCGGATTAAGAAAGTGTATTGTTTGTACTCAAAATGGTGCAACGGCAAACGCATTACCAATGTAAGACATGTGACGTAGGACTTTGTGTATACCCGTGTTTTGAAACTTTCTATACGAAATTTACATTACTAAATTATATTTTCTAATTGTATTATTATGTGATAATTTTTTCACCTTTTTTTTTCTACGGGCGATTGCAGATCTTCCGCAAGTGCACATTTTCGGCACAGCGGCTCGTTCAGCGGAAGTAGTGTGCCGAAAAATCGGCCCGTAACGAAAGGGTTAATTTAAATGCATTCTCGAGGATGGCAAGTAAACAGCTCATAGACACCGAACCGTCCCGGTTCAATCATACTTGCGATATTTCGTTCAAAACGTGTATCTCGCTCTCGTTCTAATCACGCTGTCTATCTCAAATGGCACGCGATCCTTCTTGTGCGACACTCGAAAGACTATCGCGCACACATTCCGCATGCGAAAGTTCAGTTCGCTTCCCGATTCCGATCAATACAGATCATCTATCGATACTCGCGCTTAACAGATCTTATCCCGAATATTCAGAGCGAACCACATTGAACCGAAGTTTCATTGTATATCAACGCTATATTTTGTCACGTAACGTTACCGATATATGCGTATCGTGAGGACATTCAGTGTGCGAGAATTGCTTGATTTTCCTAGATTTGTCGGTCTCATTGCTGCTCGCAATATGAATTCTGCCTGACGACTGCGAGAAGATATTCAAAATCGTACCAAGTGCATATTATTCGTGCACGCGTCTAACCGAACACATCAGTCATCGGATTACGAGCATTGCCTACCACCTGCTTCGAATAAATCTTAATTACTAACAAATAAAATTTAAATTATTATAACAAAGAGAGTCATCGTTATTACACGCCGCTTTAGTGAGCGAGCCTTCTATACAAAGTGACACCAGCGTCACACACTGCTTTTCAATAATAGCATGTAAATAAAAATATTGAGTGTGCATTAATTTCAAAGGATTTTCGAGAGATGGCGTAACTAGTACTATCGCTGTGGCTACTGGTGCGACTGCTGTGCACAATATGGCGCCGAGAGTGTCTGGGCGCCAGCGATTACCAACTGAAGGCGAAGGACAAATGGCGGGAAATCGTTAGGTTGAGAATGAGTGCTACTCGCTGATTCTGACTTTTATGCCATAAGGCATAATAGATTTAATACAAAAAGATTTAATATAAACTTGACTAACTATTAAAAACAAATATAGATTACAAAATAGAGACGTGATTGCGTGCGTAAGACGGCTCGGATACCGGCATTGCGTCTCGGGATTACAATACAAGAACAATGAAAATATACTCTGAGTAATTATCCGACGACGCTAATAATTATCACAGGACATGAACGGTGATCGGTATCGATCTCGCAGTATACACAGTATACACAAAGTAATTCAGAACCTTAACTTTTGAGTTCTAACTTACTGACTATCGCAGAGAGTTACACGAGGTCCGTACGCGGCATGCCATGATACCAGAGAAAGCGAAAGGAAGAAAAAACGGAAAGAAGGACCAACTTCAGCGCCGCGACGGACGTACGCAGCGCTGCAACTGGCGCTCACAGCGCCGCAGCTAACGCTCGCAGCGCCGCAACCAACGCTCGCAGCGCTGCAACCAACGCTCGCAACGCCGCATCGAGCTATTGTTGCTACCTTCATGTTCACAACATTATTATGTGACTTTAGTTTTCAGTATTTGTTATTTTGCCGAAATGTAAATAACATTGTTTTTTTGAGCATTTAATATTTTGTGCCAACAAAACGCAATTTGCGGGAAGCTTTTTTGCTTTCATTTAAAGAAAAATGTTGCTGAAAGTCAACGAATGCTGCCGGCTCTCGCCAGTCACCCGAAGATTGATCTAACCTTAATGGCGCCATTAGAGGTCAAAATAATAAGATTAGTAAATAGATCATTTTAAATTCTACTTTTGTATGAAACATTTTTTTCAGAAATGCTTATTTTTTAAGATATTTAAGAGGTTCGGAACTTTTGTACATCCTGTACGTATAATTTAAAAGAAATATAATAGCAAATAAGAAATCAAATTTCTTAAGAGAAGGACTCATCTAACCTCAAGACAGCAGTCATACAAAAGTATCTTAAATTAGATGATCTTAGATGATTTCCCGATATGAATTCGTTCAATTGTATCAAAAAAAGAGAATGCTATTTTCCATTAATTTTCTATAATAAAGATCTAATCAAAAGCAGAACACATCATAATGCTAACTCTTTCACAAAAATTCCCAATGACCCTGAGTAAATATTTAATTTTACGCCATCTACTCCAAATGACTTTCGAACATGATGTCTGTATTCTAAGAGATTAAAGTCATTCATATTTTGCAACGTTTTCTACTTGTTAAAAAGTTATTTATAAAATAAATTCTCTATATAAGTTTTCGATGTTCCATGTTAAGCGAGGTCCACTCCACCGCCTCTCTTTCTAGAAGCATTTGACTTTCCACGTAAAACAAGATCCACCCCACCTCTTTCTCTGTCTAGGAGCATTTGATTTTTTACGCAAAACGAGGTTCACTCCACCTTTCCCCTGTCTAAGAGCAAAACAAGATTTAAAATTGTATATCCTTCTAAGCAGAAAAGTGAAATGGACCTCGCTTTACGTGGAAGTCAAAAAATCAATATTGAACAGTACAATTGTATAGACTTTCTATTGCCTTGTAAGCAAGGACTGAGATGTAAGGTGAATCATACTTTGTGTTTCTATATATACGTTAGGATTATGATTTATTATAACATTGAAGAATAAACATTGTATTGTTATGTTAAAGCATTATAGTAATTCTTCTAATGATTTAGGAAAAAAAACATGTTATTATATGTTTTCTCCATCTTATTTATAATTATGAGTAGAACCCGGATTAATGTTCTGAGGTCGTATTAACCATTACCAGTTGTCCCCACAACAACCTCATTCCTCCGCCGCTGTTGCACTCGCCATAGCTTGGGCAGTGTAAGAATCGTGAAGAATGCATTACGGTCGACGCGAATACGTCGGTTGCAGATAATCCGGGCTCCAATTATGAAAGTTTTATCTACTTTACCTGCCTATCGTATCTGCTTTACGATTTTAGTATATCACAAAAACATTATACAGGGTGACCCATCGAAAACGAAACAGACTGAATAACTTTTACAAAAATCTCTTGATGTATAATTCTTACCCTCAACTTCAACTTCTTTAAGCGGGAGTGCCAATCCCTAAAAAATTTCAAACGAGAAGGGGGGGTCAAATACTACATCATTGGAAAGATCTTTCAATTTCCTACATTCCTACGATTAATTTTTTAAATTCAATCAATTTGTTTAGAAGATACAAAGTGTTAAATTTAAAACAAACAAAGCTTCATATCTTTAAACTTTTTTCTTTATTATCTATCAAATCGATCCATTAATAAGTTGCAAAGAATGGGTTGGCAATCATCTCATTGGACCCTTTTTTCTACGTCATAATTTGAATGAGAATGTGTATTTGAATTTGCTATAAGACGTCATTAATCCAACATTAACCAATATTATTGAGAACAATGAACATTATCTCGAAGATCAATTGATATTCCAACAAGACGGAACTCTTCCGCATTATACACGGTTTGTTCGTGAATATTTGGATAAAACTTTTCCGGGTCATCGAATTGGAAGTAAAAGCGTTATTAAATGGCCTCCTCGGTTGTCAAATTTGCCGTCATTTCCTTTTGTGGGATTACTTAAAAAATAAAATTTATGCAACACAACCAGCTTCTTTAGAAGATTTACGTCAACATGTCGTCGACGTGAAATCACCCCACAAATACTTTAGAATGTACGACAACGTTTCGAGCAGAATCTCTATTATTGTATGAAAGTCGGTGATCAATATTTCGAACAATTATTAAGCTAAGATGATACATATTTAGACATTCTTTGCAACTTATTATAATAGACTGATTCAATAGATAATAAAGAAAAAACTTGGAAGATATGAAAATGTTTGTTTTAGAATACTCTCTGTATTTTCTAAACGAATTGCTCAAATTAAAAAAATTAAACATAGAAATGTAGGGAATTGAAAGACCTTTCTAATGATTTGTTATCTGACCCTTCTTCCCATTTGCAATTTTTTAAGGATTGGCACCGCTTAGGGAATCAAAATTAAGGGTAAGAATTATACGTCAAAAGATGTCTCTCACTCAACAAAAATCGATCTGTTTTAGTTCTCTCCAAAAATTATTTTTGTAGAAGTTATTCAGTCTCTTTCGTTTTCTATGGATTACACTATGGCTATACATACACTATACAATAGAATTCTTATTCAAAAGACAACACAATTTTAATAAACGAATACTATAATTAGTCGAAATAATGGCTTCTTTGTATCCAATTAACAATCCTGTACAATTAGTAATGTGTAAATGATGAAATGTTATTGAAATATATTATCAACTATATTTGTGAATAACTTTTAATAAGAAGCGAGCGGTTAATGATCTTGACGGTTAAGATCTCCCCCCTCCTTGAAGGTTAAGATCAATATCAAAGTCGGTTGAAAGCGATTTGAAGTAGGTTATGTAAAAGTAAAATTTTAACAACTTGTGCAGACCATGTGATTGTAGAACAGAATGTGAACGTTTCCATTTAACTTGTTGCACGCTATATGATCATATAGTTATGCTTTATCTGGTGGAAAATTTGAGATAAAATTCCGTCATACTTCAAAGTATTGGAAACTTCAAGGTTATAGCACAATGATGTGACCCTTTTGGGAACTAGGTAAAATTGTACAGATTCCTAATTTTCAAATGAGCTAAGTGATTGCGCAACAATCTTCTTAAAATTTCCACTAGTTTCAAATATTACAAAATTTCTTCTTGAATCCATCAGATGAATCATAATTACATTACCATATGTGGGCGCGGGTGCCTAATATACCTCTGATTGCCAGAGCGTCAGGCGCCAGTGTACGACGAGAAAGAACGCGAGAGGGAGTTAATCGCAGGCGAGCGTGTCCAGATCGGCAGTCATTGTCCGTGCATCGCGAATTACATACATTTAATAATAGCGCGTATTTATTGAAATCCTACAGATATAACATGTAACAAATTACATTAGAAATATTCCGTTTTACAATCATATGGTTTGTACAAATATTACAAATAATCAAGAGAGATATATTCACCTTACATTCAAAAATAAATTTACGACATTTAAATAAATATTTGTTTAAATAAGTACCAATGGGATCATTTGCATACAGAAAATTAGTATTTATTCGAATTTAAAAAATAATAATATATCTTGAAAACTAACGTGGTTATAATTTTAAAACATATAAAAAGAAGAGCATAAAAAATCACAGCACAAGTTATAGTTTGTGAATTTAATTATTATTACATTAATTAAAACATTAAACGTTTCGGCCACAATCTGGCCATCTTCAGTAATTCAATAATATTCTTAAAACGCAGAGTTACATCTAGTTGACATTAAATTCAACAGTCGGGTGTTGTAATTAAATAAACATGTTCTTTTCTATGTGAAGATGCTTCATACAATAATGTTACAACGCCAATTGTCATATCACGAAAAGTGTAGAACAAGAATTTCCAGATTCTAATTTAAATAAAATTGTATATCATTCATATCTTCTGGTCGGAATATAAAGAAATAAAATCGTTACCTGTTTTACAGCAAAAAAACTAAACGATGAATCTCGAGTACCTCTTTTGCACAATTAGAATTTTGTCGTGACATTATGTGTTGTTATTTGTCATATCATGTATTTTACCACTATTTATATATCTAAGTCAACAGTTTAGAAAGTTCCAGAATTATTTATTAAAAGAAAAAGAGATTCTTCTTAAGAAGAAGAAGATAAACGTCAGGCAAACCTTCCGTATCACTTTGTTTATTGATACCTCTTGTTTATTGATACTNCGAACAATGGCTGATAAATCTGAGTAATGTCAAAATTTCAGAAAAACCCATACTCGTATTACAATTAGGTCAACAGTTCAATTTACCTAACAACGTGGTTAGTAAGGACGCTATTACACGTGAGTTCATCAAACACGTGGAATATAATCTTTTTAGAGCTGACGATGAAATACGTAAAAATGTTAGGAATGAAACTGTCCAAATTCTTAAATCGATTAAGAATTGTAACATCAAATCTGTTGAAAATACAATATTACATGAAGGTATAAAGGAGGTTAAGCGATTCATCTCAGAGAATCCGGATATTTTAATTACTAGAGCGGATAAAGGCAATACCACTGTAATTATGAGTCGAGATAGTTACAAAGAAAAAATGTATGAGATTCTCAATGATCAGACTACATACAATTCAATAAAAAAAGATCCTACTAATAAAATAACTGTGGAAATTGGTAATTTACTAAAAAATTGGAAAAACAAGGGGTACATTAATTTAAATTTATACAAAAAATTGTATGTATCGGACGGCGAACTTCCGAGATCTTATGGACTGCCAAAAATTCATAAAGAAGGTCACCCTCTAATATTAATTGTCAGTTGTATTAATAGTGCTTTTTATCCACTGGCGACCTTCTTAAAAGAAATCATTGACAATAATAATATAAAAAATTTTAGTTATGTAAAAAACAGCTTAGATTTAGTTAATAAACTCAATGGTAAAGCAATTGATAAAAATTTCAATATTATATCATTTGACGTGGTCTCCATGTACACGAATATTCCGACTGAATTAGTATCAAAAAGCATTGAACGTAGGTGGAATTTTATTGAGAATAAGACTTCGATTCCTTTACATGAGTTTATCAAAGCAATTATGATTATAATTAATTCCACATTGTTTAGTTTTGATAAAAAAATATTTAAACAGATTTTTGGCATGCCAATGGGTTCTTCTTTGTTCCATATACTGGCGAACATAGTTTTACAAGATTTAGACCAAGAAATTATTATCCCGAATAATATTATTTCATCTTTTTATTTTCGTTATGTGGATGACATTGTGTTAGCTGTACATAAAGAAAAGGTTGAAGGAGTTCTAGAATTGTTTAACTCATATCATGAAAGGCTTAAATTTACTGTTGACTTTGGCGATGAAAACGGCGTAAATTTCCTAGATGTTAAATTAATGAGACAAGAAGAAAATATCATCTTCGATGTTTATAAAAAACCTACCAATTCTGGGAAATATTTAAACTATTTTTCGAATCATCCGTTAGCACATAACAGGGGAGTAATTATTGAGCAATTTGATAGAATTCTATTTTTGTCCCATCCTAAATTTCATGAAAAAAACATCTCTGAATTAATTCACACGCTTTTAAGTAATGGTTATCCTTTAAAGTTCATATTTTCAACAATAAAAAATAGAATAAAAACATTGGAAAATAGAACTAAATAATTTAGATCAAAATCGCGAAGAAATTAATAATGAATGTGATTCTAACGTTACTTCAAACAAATTTTTCACGATACCATACTTGGGCAAAGTATCTGAAATATTCAAAAAACTTTCACATGTTCATGGTTTTAATATAGCTTATAAACCTATGAATAAAATGAATACATTTATTAAGACAGGAAAGGATTCTTTGTCTAAGGATGACCAATGTGAAGTAGTTTATAAAATCAATTGTTTAAACTGTGAATCGTCCTATGTTGGCCAAACTAAAAGGAAATTAAAAACTCGGAAAAAAGAACATAAGGCTGACATAAAAAAACCTTCTTCCGAAATTTCAGTGGTTTCGCGTCGCCGTTTGAATGAGATGCATGAATTAGATTGGGATAATATAAGAATTTTAGATACAGAACAATCGTTAATGAAAAGAAGAATTTTGGAAATGATACATATAAAAAGAAGTATCAATAAACAAGAAGTACCAATAAACAAAGTGATACGGAAGGTTTGCCTGACGTTTATCTTCCTCTTCTTAAGAAGAATCTCTCTTTCTTTTAATAAATAATTCTAGAACTGTTGACTCAGATATATAAATAGTGGTAAAATACATGATATGACAAATAACAACACATAATCTCACGACAAAATTCTAATTGTGCAAAAGAGGTACTTGAGATTCATCGTTTAGTTTTTTGCTGTAAAACAGGTAACGATTTTATTTCTTTATATTCCGAGTAGAAGATATTAATGATATACAATTTTATTTAAATTAGAATCTGGAAATTCTTGTTCTACACTTTTCGTGATATGACAATTGGCGTTGTAACATTATTGTATGAAGCATCTTCACATAGAAAAGAACATGTTTATTTAATTACAACACCCGACTGTTGAATTTAATGTCAACTAGATGTAATTCTGCGTTTTAAGAATATTATTGAATTACTGAAGATGGCCAGATTATGGCCGAAACATTTAATGTTTTAATTAATGTAATAATAATTAAATTCACAAACTATAACTTGTGCTGTGGTTTTTTATGCTCTTCTTTTTATATGTTTCAAAAATAATACTTAAATTAAGTGTAATCTTTTGAATTAAATAAATATTTATTTACTTTAAGTAAATTGTCCCATTGGTACTATATAAACAAATATTTATATAAATTTTATGAATTTTTTTTTAGTATAGCAACTACAAACGGAATCCTATATTGTTATAATAGTTTGCCGACCAAAAACGGAACTCATAATTTCGTTTCATACCATGGAAGAATCAAAAAGGTGAAGCATTGCGCGTGGTGAGGCAAGGATGGGGCAAATTTCGACCAATCAAATATCGGTATTTCACTACTGCGCATCCTTCGGAATGTTTCATCTGTTTGATTCTATCATGGCTCATACCATATTCCCATTTCCACCTTGCCCTCAATTTCAAACATTAAATCAATATTTTAAATAACTATAAATACTTATTGCAAATAATACAACAATTTACGGAATTTGATCTAAACCAACTTAAGCTAAGAACATTTGATCTAAAACTTTGGTTTAACGGTAAATTGATCTAAAAGAGAAATTTGATTTAACAATTTAGTCTAAGGACACATCTGTGTAAATAGTACTTTTGATCTAAAAATTGTTTTAAAAAATATCTACTGGTAGAAAAATGTCGCTAAAATTATTCTTTATTTTAAAATACATTTCAGTGAAACTTCAGTGAAATTTAAAAGAATTTCGCTGAAATTTCAGAAAAATAAGATTAATTAATATAGCTTTACTGCTAAAGTAAATATTATTGATTAGCATTAAATTAGCATTATGAAGTAGTGCGCCTCATAGCAGAAGAAAAGATGAGGTGGGAGTTGCTTCGCGTAGAAAGTCGCGCACTCCCCCTTTTTTTAGGTGGGGAAAAAATCTTATATCCCTCCAAGAAGCGACGATCTCTGAAGAGATTTTCTCACATGGAGAGGAAGATATCCTCAGGATGCGCTGAACCTGGGGATAGTGCGGCATTCAATGCCCATGTCTTCACCCGGAGGAGTCCAATAACATCGCTTAAAAATTATAACCCGCTAAAAATTCTACTATGGTCATCTTTGCTACTTAGAGGGGGTGGAGATCGAGGATCATCAGAGGTATACTTCCGACTCTCCCCATGGTCGATGCTTGTGCATCGATGTTGGCCGCACGTTTTAACTATTTTATGGTGGAAGAGGGACTGGTCGTCCTCTTTTCCTCCTACATTCTCAAGGCACGGGATTGTCGGGACTCGCGCCCTATTGCATAAAGTAGGAGAGGCGTTTTATGCGCCTCTTTCATTCATCCAGTGGGGGGGGGGGAAGATTTTTCTCTCGTCTCTCCCTTTCGTCCTCCTTCTGCGACATAACTGTGTCGCAGAAGTGAAGGACCGCCTTATAATATTGCTTCCTCTCAATTATCCTGTCCACGATGTTTGAGAGGGAGAGATCAATATCTCTGAGAGCTCGGCGTTCTGCCATCCAGGCAGGACAACTAACTAACTAGAGTGTGGAGCGCCGAGTCCTCTCCTAGTCCCGCTCCGCAGTGCTAGCACAGAGATGTAGGTTTTTTCCAATCCCGGTACTTCCCGAGGTATGCCCCGTGAAGATCTGCACCAGACAATATATCAGTCCATCCCTCATCTATCCATTTGCGCAGATGAGGCTGGATGGCCGAAGTGGTCCAACGGCCGGGGGTTGATGAAATCAGGAGTAGCTTCTCCCACTCCCGAATCGTCGTTCCTCTTGCCCTATTCCGTAGAAATCTACGCTCCTCGCTGTTATATTTACTCCCAGCTCCTTGGTCGCTTTGACGCTCCGATAGACTTCTGCGCGTCTCTTGGCGACCAGATCTATGGAAGGAGTCCCAACGAGGACTGTCACCGCTACATGGTTCTGTAGATCCGGGCGATTTTTCGCTACGCGCAATAAACTAGTCGCTTTATGCGGGTGTTTCTGGCCACAGCCAGGGCCCACACCGGTGCTCCGTAAAGGACACTGAATTAAAAATGATCGCATACAGGCGTCAAATTTTTGCGCATGGATTACCAACGTTGAGTAGAAGGCGGATCAGCATGTTCGCTAACCTGCCTTGGGGATGACTCTCTTAAAGTGTTCTTCGAACCTCCAGAGCCCATCCAGGGTGAATCCCAAGCACTTCATGCGGGGCTCATCTTGATGCGTCGAAAGGGACTGCACCAACCTGCACCTCTGTGGGAAGAAGTCCCGGAGGCTATCATAAAAGAACGTGGCCTCCGTTTTATAGGAGCCACCTTCAGGTCTATCCTCTCGATCCCTCGCACCATCCCGTGGAAGTGGGGTGAAAGTCTTTGTATAGAAAATTATGCGCGATATATAACTTTGTGTAAACCTTTTTGGCATTGAATCTTCATATCGGTGAAAATCCATTTAAGGGCATTTATTTGACTTCATTTAGAGTCAAAATTCATGGTAATCGGGTGTTTTCAAAAGCTATTCAGTCATCAAAGTATTGAAACGAATCGGAGCGAGATTTATATAAAGCGAGATTCCCTAGACTTCCGTTTAAAAAACTAATCGGAAATTCACCTCTTTAAACCAAACCTTCTTTACATCAACTCGTCATTGAATTAAATCTCCTCCAAATTTTCTTCAGAGCTGATGGTCTTAGATCAAATTTTTTAGATCAAATTTCCATACTTACACTCCTATTTTCATCTCGCCAGCAGATTTCGAACATTAAATTAATATTTTAAATAATTATAAATACATATTGTAAATAATACAATCTTTCATTGATATTATTATTGAAATTATATCTCTGTGTTTAAAATGAAGAATATATCTATTTTAATAATATGTTAAAATGTCACGTCCACTTCTTTGCTTCCCGACTGAACTCCGGCTATACGATCAATCTTCCGGCACTTTGATTCTTGTCAATACCTCAATAAAGTAAACCTCTCTCTCTCCCCCATCTCCAATTCTCTTCTTTCCACCCACCACTCTAACAAGTAGTGTAATATAAAAAGAAACAGCTCGGAGGAACAGCTCAGTATCAAATTGCTCCTCGCCCTGATGAAGTGGACTGCAAGGTTCACGAAACGTTGGCATTCCAAGAATCTGGACACAGAGGAAACCCGCGAAACGTATAATCTTTATATAGAAAGCACCCGTGCAAGCCTCAAGAATATTATTTCAATAAAGTATTAAAATAATATACTAGATTTATTAAGTAATGTTAAATTTGGCAGTCAAAATGTTAAAGTAAAGTAAAATACAATAAATAAAAATGATTCAAATAATTAAATAAATTAAACAATATAATTTATAGTGTTAAGAACCACTCAGAATAATGTTTGAGTAACAATATTATTATAAACAATCTAAATTCGTATAAACGTGTCGAATCTATCGAGTCCTCTTTAATGTTAAGAAATAAATTTAAATGTTACAGGTAACTACGCAAGATGTTCAATCATTAAAATATAAAAAGAGCATGTTGTGCTCACATGTTGGAAAGAATAATTGTGATAAGATACATTGAATCAAGCAGCTTATATCGAAAATTGTTGTTAATCGATTCCAGAAGTTACATACTCGTATGAGGTCTATTATACCGTGAGCTTCTTCTCAAATTTACAATGGGTTGATACATTGAAATAAAGCTCTTAGAGATGGATTTTTACAAACGGGATAATGAAATATTTTTTATTTTTATTAAGTAACCTTGTATTAAGGTGGGGATAGCAGTGAAATTTAGACCTTTGTCCAATTGCAAAAAAAATAAAAGCAAGTGAATAATTATTGAATTTTTATTTCTGATGGTAACTAATTTTAAGTGTGAAGAGGAGGCTATCTGAAGATGGCTTAATATAAGAGCCGAAACATGTAATAATATCTCAGTTTTCCATTATGTATTTAACTGCTATTAATAATTTTTATACGTTTATACGTTTATTTTAAAGAATCGATTCTTATTTGCCTTTTTTATCGTCATATTGTTATTCAAAATATCTTCCTTTCAGTTTCTCTACCAATTGGAAGCTATTTTCCACATGACTATGTGTTACTGGAACGTTTTCTTTAATGATGTAATATAATATAAAAAACAAGAGAAATTTTAAAGTGGACTATTAATCAGGGATACTATTAATCTTAACGGAACGTTCTGTTTATGAACTTTAGGCGCACCGTAACATCTAGAGATAGTTCCATCGGTCGTGAGAAGCCTTTTATGTGTTAATTTGTCAATAAATTTTTTGATCTTCCATCTTATGAGTATATTGAGTAAATCATTAATGAGCTTTCTTGTGGGGTATCTCTCAATTTTCATGTACATGTTCTCATCTGAAAGCATATTCTCCATTTTCTGATCATAAAAGTCTGTCAATAGCAACGGTGACGTTCCCCTTATCTGCCTTAGTGAAAAATAAATCCGGGTGATTTTTAATAAATTTTTTTAGTAGTTTTAATTCATTTAATTAATGTAATCTCATCACAATTCAACGATAAACTATTATGGTGTAGTCTATTTAATATAATAACTGAATGGTTTCTAATGTAGTTAACTATATATAATATTATTTGGACGATTAGATACATTCTTCTCAATTTGTTTTATAAATTTTATTATAGTTTTTTCTTTGTTATCTTGATTCAAAGGCAGTCCAAATTGTTCACCTAGTTGTAATAAAGACATTGGACATCATGTGGAATATCAACATCACTTAAATTGACAAACCCATTTCCCATGTACCCTGTCTAATTAATAGTGTCAAATTTGTTAGGAGAAATATGCACTTTTTTTTTTAAAATCAGTTACTTTATCATTACTTTCATTAACGGAGATTCAACAATTAAATTGTGTGTCATCTATTAATTGAAATGTCACAGTGCTATCATTTTGAACCTTATAAGAATACTTAATTGGCTAAATTAATTGGTGAATTAATAAATAGATTCTTTTTCTTAATAAGCCAATTGATTTTTTTCATCTATCCTACATTGCTCTTTAAATCATCACAATTAGAAGTTTTTTCTTGATAAATAAAAAATACATTTTGGATAGATAATGGTAAAATATTAGCAATATTCTTAAATGTATTGTAAATATCTGATTAATTTGATTTAAAAAATTATACGAATCTCTGAGTTCCAGTTTTAAGATCCTTTTCAAAAATTCTGTTGAATGCTATCAAGCAGTTTGTTATACTTAAGATTGAAAAAACTAATACTATGTTTTAAATATCTATTTAAATGTTCGAAACCGACGTCATCGGACAGATATCTCAGCTTCCATTTGAACCAATCTACTTGTCATAAAAAAGATGTAGTGTATGGTGGACAGAATTTTTTTACTTTCCCTTATCACCAAATATATACCATACTTTCCGTAATATCACCAAAAAAATTTCGTAGATACCAGAAGCATTCTTCTAGCTATCTACTTGTATTTTTTCCGCAATTAGACAAAGGTTCAATTCCACTGCTATCCCCACCCTAATACAAGGTTACTTTATAAAAAACAAAAATATTTCAATATTTCTCGTTTATAAAATCCATCTCTGAGAGCTTTATGTCTATAGCTCTTGACAAACATCTTAAGACAGCTTTCACCATATCTAACAACCTAAAGAAATTTATACACAGGGGAAAGGACCATATAGATCATTTCTCAAAACAGGGTGTAGTCTATAAAATTGAATGCTCAGATTATAAAACTAGTTATGTTGATCAGATAAAAATAAGATTACAAACTAGAATAAATGAACATCGATCTGATATCAACAAGGGAACAGAGTCTCCATCAGTAATTTCTGACCATCTAGTTTTAATTATGAATTCAAATGGAAAGAAGTCGAAATTTTGGACAATGAGCTTATGTATTATTATAAAAAAAGAATTATTTCTGAAATGATTCACATTAAAAAGCAAAAATATAAGTTGAATACACAGACGGATACCGATCCGCTGTCTGACATATATCTACTTCTCTTACAATCCCTTCCTACATCATTGAATTCCCCTTCCTAGTATCCTTCCTATTTCATTTCTATTATCACTTCCCTTGTTAGATGGCAGGATCATTTCAACTATCAAATGTCCTAGCATTACAACTCAGAGTTTGACAGTATTCAGACCCGTTTGACATATTGCTGTATTTTATAATTACTTTTAGTATTCATTTTTTTTCAATTAATTTGGATGATCTAAGTTAATTAGCAGGTATTTACTATTTATTTTTTGTTGTAATTTTTAATAATTAACGTTCAATCTTTCTTTAATGTAAAATATAATCGTATAATGACATAATTATTTTTTGATATCATTAAGTACTATAATTAATACATTAAGTAATATAATGTTAATAGAGTAAGGTAATTATTATGTATATTATAGTTGCAGGAAGAACATGAGAGAAGCATGTATGCATCTTTATTATATTAATTTCACTGTATCAACCCTTCATAAATTTGAAAAAAAGCGCACGGTATAATAGACCTCATTCAAGTATGTGACTTCTGTAATCGATTAACAACAATTTCCGATGTAAGCTGCTTGAATCTAAGCCGTATCTTGCCATAATTATTCTTTCCACATGCGAGTACAACATGCGCTTTTTATATTTTAATGATTAAACATCTTACATAGTTATCGATAACATTTTTAAATTTATTTTTTATCATTGAAGAGGACCCGATAGGAGTCCTCGAAATGTCTGTACGAATTTAGATTGTTTATAATTATATTATTACTCACACATTATCCTGAGTTCTTAGCCCTATATTATATTGTTTAAAGTAATACTTTAAAATAATTATTAAATTTTTGCACAATTTCTAAAAATTTAGAAACAAAATCTGCTTGCAAGTCTTTCATTCCGTGTACTATGGTATCATATTACATAAATAAGTACTGATAATATTAATCGTAAAATATTTACAATAGTTTGTGGACTTTAATTTATCCAACGCATTGGAGTTTTTGTCATTCGCTGCAGTAAAACTGATTCAAACATTTACATACGCATGGTATGGTACTATCCTCATAAATGCGGTAAGTTATAATATAATCTGATGTATAATGATTACTTATAATTCAAAGTTAATCATTTCGGATATATGTGTTTAGGGAGATGACTTTCGTAAAGGAATATACTTTGCCGAATGGCCTAATTCTGATCTCGATCATCATATGAGAACAAACATTATCCTGATGATGATGCAAAAACCTATGATTATAAACACATTTTTTTCTCCAGTCGATGTAATCATGTTCACGAATGTAAGTATTTTAATTATAATAGATTGAATAAATTTGAGCGAGCGCTTATGACTTTCAAGTCATTTTCACTTTTATCGCACTAATTTAAAACAACAAAATTAATAAAGCTTATGTTGTAGAAATAGAAGATTTACAATTATTGAGAAATAGGCAAAAAATTTGTATTCAAAACTTTTCAATAAAAAAACTAAAAACTAAAATTATTTTAAAATAGAATCTATATATTACAGCATTTTTTAATTTAAAACAAATAAGAATTAAAACATTTTAATTGCTGTTACATCAATTACGTCAATTAAAAATTAAGTAATTATACATAATAGGACCGATTTTACAGATATCAATGACCTTGACATGTATTATATTACCACCTCTTCTGAATGATCTAGAAAAAGTCGTCGTTAATTATTCTTCAAATAGTTATTAATAAAATGAATTGAATGAATCAAACGTGATTTTCTGACATTTAAAAAGGACGTATCCATCTGTCGTCCTGATATTTGACTATTTAAGGTTACATTTTTCGCATTGCTTTTACGGTCTTATACTTCCGCTGGGTGCCTTCCAAATTCTGCATAAAACGCATAAATTGCATTATTATTACTTCGAAATCGTTCCATTTACTCAATATGCATGGAATGCCTTAGTTCGAAATGATTTCCTGCGCAATATAAGTTATAAAAATAATAAGACTTGAAATTTTATATTTTTAATGTTGTATTATGTTATACTGTCCGACACTTTCACTTGCGAAGTACCCATCAGTAAAGAATATAAAAAAACCTATCAGAGCTTACATCAGCTGTTCGGATGCATTTTATAGAAAATTCTTTATTTTCGTGTGAATGTAACAAAATGAATAAAATAAACATTTCGATCCTTAAATTCAGGTCCTTATCAATATAAAATATAAATCGAAATTACATAAGTAACGCAAATTTCAAGATGATGATTCCTGACAATTTAGCTCGTTCTTCTTTATTCAAATGCCAAATTAGCTATGTAATGAATAGCCAAATGATTATCAAAAATATTAACTTATACAATAATATAAAAACTTACATAAAGTAAAACCAAAGTCAGATACATTGCGTCAATAAGTAGAATCACATCGCTCATCAGATTTGCTATGCAGTCATTCAAAAGAAACACGGAAAACGAAAAATTAAAGAATCGTTAAAATCATTTGTCTGAATTTTAATTTTATTAACTTACAAGCGTTTCTCGCGACTCGACATAAAGATCTTGTGGTGTCGACAGAGATGAAATGAGAGTCAAAATATTAAAGTCATGTAGTTATTGAAATGAAAATAAAAATAAGAACAAAGGGGGGAAGACAACGTCACAATTCCGTAAACAAATTTATATATAATGGGTGTTTAAAGAATACGTATTATTCTGTAAATTCAAATTCTGTTTCTGTTACTTTATATGGATCATTTCCGAAATCAATCTTCTTTTATTAAGCACCCTTTCTTCGTCTAATATCTTGACATTTTCCCAATCAAAATCATGCTGATGACTAATTCTGTGTTCTGTTATTACAAAATACTGTGTAGTGTTCCAATTTATGTGATTTCTATGTTTATTTATGCGTATCTTCAAACATTTATCTGTTGGACATTTACCACATATGATGCTTCACAGTCAATTTCATATACAATGTCTGTGCGAAATAGCTTGGGATAAACGTCTTTATGACTCCTGATCAATCCTTTAAGATTATTAATCACCTTATATGTGTATTAAGAATTTTTTAAAAAAATTTTTTGATTTTTTCTGATAAAAGTGGTATAAAGGGAATTATAAATAACCTGTGATTAATTTTATCTTCATTATTATCCATTGTCTTGTCTATAGATGTGTTACACTGGTCATTTAAATTTGTTTAAATTTGTTTTTGTTTAAATTTTTTTAACAATCTATTTTTGATTTCGGAGAATATGAGCTTCAATGGATATCCATTGTTTAAAAGAATTTTAATTACAATACTAATTCGAAATTCTCTTGATAGTAAGTAGGGCGAGACAAAGAAAGAACTCTATCAATTAAACCAAGGATTGTTTTTACTTTTTGACATAAAGGAAGTCGATTGCGAAATATTGTACAATTTCCGATTTTTTGACGCTGAAAACAATGCTATTCTCGGAATTTGCTTATCACGACAGATTTCCAAACAAATTAGGATAATATAGGCAAAAAATGATAATTATGTTCATATGAGAGTTGTTCGTCCGTGTAAAAATAAAGATTGGAATTTTTCTGTTTTTCTCTAGATGGGTTATTATGAATATTTCAGATTGTTTCCAAATCGAGTGGAAAGTTTCCCATACCTCTCAAGCTGTCAAAATGTCGATTCGAATCGGAATGAATTAATGAGAACCAATTAGCGATAATGTACCAATAGTTTCTTCCACCATATACTAATAAAAAGATGGCTAAATATGGCAGAGCATGTTTTTATTGTCTGCTACAGTCAATAAAAAATATTTTGCCATATTTTATTATTTAAATTATTGCAACATCCAATCTTTTTTTCTGTGTAAAAGTGACATGCTTTTGGAGGATGCTATATGAAATTGCTTTTCTCGTGGTACTATTACTTTAGAAAAATTTATTTGAAGTAAAGAATAAATTATAATCTTTTGTCCTTCTTTTTTCGCTTACGTTTATTCCGATCTAGAGGAATAGACAGAAAGACTCATTCCGCTCGTAAACCATAATAGTAAAAACGCATGAAATCGCAGTCGGAAACTACCCAGTAGGAATGTCACGTTTCCAATTGGAGTGATTACACAGTTTAGCTACTGCACTTCAAAAATCAATAAAATTAGGCTTATTCGACGCATTTTTGCATAAAATGAACGAATCTGGCAAAAAAAAGTGTCGCTCTGCCCCGCGAACCGAGGTTAACTGTTAAAGTTGACAAATACTCAAGTTTGGAAATCTGTCTCATTAATGGTATTCTATACAGCATCAATTATTGCGGAAAGTTTTAAGAAATGTTTCAACGTTTCACATCTTATGTGCAACAATTCCAAAAAGATTCTGCAATATGCCATATAAAATGTTTTAATAAAAATGTTTCTAAAATGTATCATAGGCAATAAATTGAAAAACATTTAAACAAAACAAAAAATCATGATGTTAAAATGGCTCCACGATTTACTAAAAGTCATTTTTTTATCAATCACAATTCAATTTAACTTCATTTTAATGTTATTGTGATTTGTTCTACTTTAATTGCGAAAAACTTTTGTATATGAATAATATTGTGCGGAAACTGATTTTTTAAATAGTAATTATATAATGTACAGAGTGCTTCCGATATCTACAAATCAGTAAGTTAGGTTGCCTGTCTGCCTATGAGCAGAGGCATGCTTTACTGGTAATGCAGAATAAGATTAGGTCGCAAAAAAATCCGGCGAGGAATGAAACAAAAGAAATTAAATTTTACCTTCTGGTATAGTGTAAAATTCAATAATATGATATAAAATATGTATTTAATAATACAAATATCTGACTTAATTTAACATAAATGAAATTTAATAAATATTTAATAATATATAATTATAAGTTAAAGAGCGCATCGCGCCTTTATCACTTGCAAGTGACCCTGAATCGACCCACTGCAGCGGCATCCGGTGGGCTTTTTTTGCCAGAAATGATGCGTTTGAACGGGATGTAGCGTTACATTATCCCCCCTTCCCCAAACTGTGCCTAAATTAGAGGAACTACTTCTTCTTAACGGATGTACATACTGTCCTGTCGCCGTTTGTCTCGTATGTGCCATTTGGCATCTGCTGATCTGATCTTGTACTGTTGAGACACGTAGACTGCGAAATGCGATACGCCATGTGTCCTGGCTCGACTTCCACTGATATTGGCAGAAGTGGTAAGGATTCTACCGGTTTGGCGGATTGCAATTTTGGCCGTCCATTCTCCGTTTTCATGGCCAGTTTGTAGGATCATAGCGACGATGACAAGATGATCGGCACGTTTTTCCGCGGAGGCGGGTACAGTGATACCGGCTCTATGAAGATAGTTATTCGCGTCGCGCTTAGATTGCAACAATTGTTGCAACTTACCTCACCAGACATAAAAATTATTTAATTTGTAATTATATTTATACTGTGGCATACTAAAAAATGTTTTTATTTGCTGATTTTTTTTTTAAAGGTTATCATGAAAATATAAAAGAAAAACTGACAAGAGAGGTGTAATGGAGTGAGCTGCTCAACTTATAATTGACAATCCTGATTCAAAATGATGTTCCGTGAGACAAATATCAGAAGAATTTAACATTCATTATTCAACTTTGCTTCGATACATTGTAAAAAAAGAAAAACTCCAATACCCCAAACCGTCCTGTAGATCATGTAACTTCCAGTTGGCGTCAAGTATTTTCGGAGGAACAAGGACAGTTAACCGTTGCAACGGCAATATGTTTAGTCTTTCACCAAACGAAGTTTGGAAGGTTGCTTATGAATGTGCCATGTTTTTTAATTTAATACTTCGGACTATTGGAAGAAAAACGTATCTGCCAACTCAATATTTGTTTCTCAGCTTTTATGAAATAAAATGCTGATCTCTTGATTTGACAACCTGAAGCAACAAACTTAGCTAGATGTACCTCATTTAATAAATAGAATGTAGTTGTTTTTTTTTCGACAGTACTCTCCAGAAATCCCACCATATTAACTTTTTGTTGCACGGTGTTACATATATGCAATACCTTTTATTCTTTCGTCTTTGGTTCTCAAACTCTTGAGGTTTCTGTAGTATGCAATACATTTATATAATTCTCAGATACTACTTTAACAAGTTAGATACAAAAGCTTTTATTTTGCAACTTGAATTAGTTATAAAAAATTGAGCGCAAAAAACCCTACTTTTTTAAGAAAAAAATCGTTCCTAAAAAATTTTGATTAATAACCTATACCAAAAAGTGTATATATGTATATATTAGGCTGATTACGAAAATTAAGTCAGATTTTCAAAATTCAAGATGACGGATCGAACATGGCGGACCAAAAATTTAAAAAAATGTTTTATTTATCTTGAGAATTGATATATTGGGATTTTTAGTCGATGATTACAATTTTGAAATGAAATTCCCGGAATAAGTTATCCAATCGGCATGTAACATTACAAATGTTGCAAGCTTCGATTATGATAAGAGCAAGAATAAGGATATTGCAGGCCAAAGACCTCTGTATATCGATTTCCGAGATAAATAAAACATTTTTCAAATTTTGGTCCACCACATTGAAATCGATCCGCCATATTGAATTTTGCTAAACTGACTCCAGATTTGTGATCAGCGACCCAAAAAAAGCCTTAGGCACGAGAAAAAAAGACTTACACACGTTTAAGAAAATTTGACTGAAACGAATAATTCATGCATCAAAAGATTAAATTTAAACATGGACGAGTTTGGTATATTTACGGCTTTTAAGCCCCAAAAAATTGTTTTGCCAAAGAAAAGAAAGCAAGTTGGTTCAATGACGTGAGCAGAGAGAAAGAAAATGATTACGAATCTCTGTGGCTGCAAGTGCTGGAAATGTTATTCCACCGATGTTCATCTTTCTAAGGAAAAATTTTAAAGATCACTTCATTTGGACGCAACAACTTATTAGGTTTTATGTCAAGAAATGTCTGGCATTCTTGAAGTTCGATATATAATCTTTTGCAAGAATTACTGAAATAATTGAATATATCTCTTGTAAATTGTTCAATTGTTCTGCGTGGTTTCAAGCATGCTGCAAAAGCACATAAGTGAAAAGAGTGACATGAATATCTTAATACATAAAGATCTGAAATAACATGAACATCTTAATACATAAAGATCTTTAAATCGAGCTTTCACCCCTATATGGCTCATCATTACGTTGTCTGCACCCAAGCTAATCAAATTTTTCGTTGGTATTTTATTTATATTCAAAATGTTTAAGAATTTTTGACTAAAAGATTCTGCATTACATTTTTCAAGTTCTATGAGATGTAAAAATTTGTTTTGCACTTTACATTTGTCTTCATTAAAATACTTGACAACAACAAGAGATTTTTTGTTTTCATGTCGGTAGTTTCGTCGATAATAAAAGAGAATGAATGATTCTTCATTATTTCCACTATTTTTCGTCCATATTCCTTCATAAACATTTCTTTTAAAATTTTAGTAAATTTTGTCCTTCCATATCTAACATCCTCGATATTTTTGCTATTTGGACACACATTTTTAATTAATTTAGGACGATGAACCATTAGATTTATTGCTAAATTATATTCTGCTACAAATATATACAAATATATATCATTTTCAGTTCAGACTCCTTTATCATTAATTCTTGGCTTCTTTTAATTAAGAAATTATTTTTTTCAACAGAAGGAGTTTATTGTTGCATTTTTTCATTTATTTTATTATTTTGGTTGACATTTAAAAAGTGTATATCCTCCTTGCAAACTCTTATTATAATACAAAATATGCAATAAGCTAGACCTCTTTTACATTCTGGTTTCATATTTTTTAACTATTGGAATTCTTTAAACCATTCGATTTTGAACTTTTATTTATAATTCTTTTTAAATATTTTTATAGAAGATCCACTACTTGAAATACTTGAATCAGAATCACTAATAATCTTTTGTACTTTCGAATTATCAGTTTATTCTATTTCTGCTAGTTTATATTCTATTTTACGACTGTTAGAAGTGTCTTTCTTTTCTGGAACATAATGTACGTGTTTCCTCAATAAAAGTTGTAGTACTTAAATTTGAAGGTCAACTTACTATAAAAAAGCTGCGAAAAAACTTGTAGCATATTGTTTGAATAGTTTAAATAAAAGTACTAACCTTTTTTAAAAGTACTAATCTTTTTTAAGTACTAACCTTTTTTTTTTTAATAGTCACTTTGTTCATACGTTTTAGTAAATAGCTTTCTGTCATCTATCAGTTCTGTCGTCTATTAGTTAGAACTTTTAATGACATCCTAACCAAAAGTCTACTTTCATGACATTCAATGAATGACTTCAATACTTTAAGCTCACTGAGCGCTCAATAAGCTCTTGTATCTGTTTGATTTATATTTTTAAATCTAACGGAATATCCCAATCAGATGCAAAAGCTCATTAAGCATTCAGTGAATAGTTGTAGTACTAAATGCACTCATTGAATAATCACGCTTAGCGTTATCTTATATTGCTCTGGTTTGCCACCGAAAGAGACCGAAAGAGAGGCATGCTTATGTACGTTTTGTAAATCTACTAAAAAAAAGGAAAATATATCATTGTACGAAAAACACTAGAATATACTAGAAAAGTACAATTGTACTAGTTTTGGCAATACTGGCGGGAAGGGGAATGCGGAAGACATGCATGAGCAAGATTCCGCAGGAGTGGTCCTAAGACCGATCTTTGTGGAATCTCGCATCTCAATTGGCGACTCGCTCCGTAAATTGGATTGACCTACCCCAGAAATAGTTCCTGAGGACCCGGGGTGGATCGCCGTAAGGAGGAATGACTCCCTGGTCAGAAATAGAATCTCAATAATCCTATTTAAAAATATCCCCAACGAGTCCAAGATCTCTGTTACAGGGAGCGCCAGTGCTTGAGTTGTCAAGCATCTAAGGCTTGGAGATAAAATCAGACCGGGAAGATCGAACCTTTCGGCTGCCTTCCCAATCACTTCTCAGGGGATGGAGTTGAACGCATTGACGATATCAAACAATAATCAACCGTCATCGCCACTGCGTCCCCATCCACAGCGGATTCCGCGAGGGAACGTATCCAGAGGATTGCATTCATCGTTGAGCGTTACCAGCGGAACCTGTATTGGCCCTTATTAAAATTAGGACCATCAGGGCTTCTATTCTTGAAAAGTATTGCATACAAAAAACTAGAGAAATGCTATAATATATGTAACGCATATTATAGTATTTCCCTAGTTCGTACGCGATACTTTTCGAAAATAGGGACTCAAGTGCGATCTGAGAAGCGATCATCCTCTCAAATAGCTTTCCGACATCGTTCAGCAAACAAATCGGCCTATAAGCCGACGGCAAGTTCACCGGCTTTCCCACTTTCCATAAGAGGACCAAGTTGGCTTTCTTTCACCGGGAGGGGAAGTGACCCACCTTAATACAATCCGTGAATATGGTTTGGAGGCGGGGGCCGACCTCCTCCACCTTCCCGAACCTTATCGCAGCCGCCTATTAGAGCATCAGCGACGGACACCTCTAATTCCCCGGTCCATCCATCAGGTAGACTGCCATAGGGAGAAATGATCTCCTCCCTGGATATAGGGTATCAACCCTGTTTAGAAATATAGAGTCCAAGGTCTCTACAAGTGTGCCTAAGTTTGTTTCAAGCACTATCTTATACGGGCACCCCCATTGATTCCTCTTGAGATCTTGGAAGAGCTCCTACCAGGTCCTGGCTTTAGATCTCCCAATGGCTGCCCGCAATAAGTTGCAGGCCGTGCGAAGTACTTCTAGCTCCACGGCCTCACCTGCAGCATTGCTCGTTCGGCGCGCACACGCCGCCTAGCCTGGACGAAGGAGTGCCTTAACTCGATGAACTCCTCCGTTCACAGGTATGCCACCTTGGGAGCGCGCTACCTAACTGTTAGTATGGCCGCGTCGTAGGCGCGGCATATACCGCGGCAAAACATTTTCTTATTCATGGAAGCTAGAGATTCATGTTGTTCTCAGGTCTTCATATGAGGATGAGCCAATAGGAGGTTACGTAGAGCCGGTGCCTAGACTCCCTCGCCTCTCTCTGGGGTGTATCTCTCTAGAGAGCCATGTGGAGATCAAACTTGATCGTAAGATGATTGAAGGTGATCCCCGTGTCAAATCTCCATTCCCTCACCTGCGGCCGCCAGGCAAGATCTACAATGAATTCCTCCTGAGAGCGGACGCAAGTGCTCCTTAACCCCAATTGATCAAAATCAGGCCGAGCCCGAGAGTCCAGTCCTCAAGGCTTCGCCTTCAGGGATTCAATTTCTTGATTGGGAACCAGGCGTTGAAATCCCCGGCCACGATAATGAGACGGGGGAGCAGTCCTCGGACAAACTTTCTCCTTGAGGCAGGCCTCGTACTCGGCCAAGCCGAGTCGAGGCGGGGATACACTCCAACAATCACAGTTCGATCCCACTCAATGACCATGTAAAACTCTGCGCTCTCTAATGCGGCACACTGAGGAGATCGCTGCGATCTCCTCCAAGTGATGCCCGCCGAGCCAGTCGAGTTCACCACCCAATATAGGTGGTTTTCAGAGACCCGATATAGCTCGGCGACCATGCCAATCAGGCAATCACGCTGCACCAGGTTATGCAAGAACATGTCCTGTGCCCAGCGGGCGTGATTGAGATGGCACATCCGGACCTAGCAGTTTCGCTCAAGATGATGTTGATGTACAGCTAGGCCTGGATCTATAGCTGGGCTAATACATATTAACACAGATCATAGACCTATAAACTTCACATCAGAAGTTAGACCTTTTCCTAATCACCACCGCGCCAAGAAGCAGGCAAAGACAACGGAAGTCAGCAATACTGACGTTATATCAGAAAATAGAGCCGTAGAAGAGAAACTCTTAAAGAAAGCTGCTGCAGTAGAAAGAAAAAGCAAAGCAATGAAGAAAACTGCATCTCCCAAGAATCGCAAGACAAAAACCAAAACAAAATTGGACCGGTCGCTAAACAAAGCGAAGGCTGGATTTTCAGAATACTTCTTTTGACAAGAAAGATGATTGCTTTTGCACAGTTGCTCGAAAAATACAATACAAAAAAAGTATGGATATAGTGCACGAAATGCAAGCAGTGATCCCACTGCACTGGTAAAGATCCTTATTTTGTATGCATTCGGAATTGACAATTCAGAGAAGTGAAAATAAATGTTGCAACCTTTCCCAATAAGTATTGCAACCAGGGACAGGATGTGTTGCACCACATGTAAACCTTTACAAAAAACATGTACAATAAAAAGGCTAGTGCATATTTTAAGTTTATCATTTTTATTTTTCTAGTGTGGTAGTTTCTATTTGTCGCAAGTGTAGACTAGTCACCATACTTACGTTTTTGTTTTACTATAAAAAATAAAATTATAAAACATATAAATATAAAAAATGTTGCAACCCCAATCTTCTCTATAAAATATCAATTTTATATTATTACTTTTAGCCATCGAAAATTAGGAACAAAATAGATTGTTAATGAACAATGTAAGAAAAATCAAATATATAAAACAAGTCATATATATGATATAAAGTATCGGAATGCTCCGGATTAGCCCAGTGTTACTAATACCAAAAAAAAAACAATCTAGTAATGAACCTACTAATACTGATATACGTATATACGGATACCAACTTTAAATTTTCTTCTGTCCGTCATTATATGTATATACACGATGATCCGAAAAAATCCAGATGTCCCTGAGAACGTATTTCTGACCCGATTCTAGACGACTTTTCCTTTACGAAAATTTTGTTTTGAGGCTTAGTTTTCAAATTACAAGGAAAAATAGTTAATATATCATGGACATAGAAAAGACGGGCAGGAGCAGTTCGCACGGTTATATGCGGGCACTTTACGTGCGCAACTAACCGGAAGCATTCACACGTTTATAAAAACACGTTTCTTCTTGGCTTTCCCCTCTACCACTATCTCTTTATCTTTTACATACTTTAAATAAGCTAATTTCATTAAATTATAAAATAGAATGACGAAATTAAAATGAATATTGAACCCTTTGAGTATCGAAATGTTTTTAACTCCATTGATAAAATTAATACTAAAAATTTAAAATGCTTATTGCGATCGAAGCTGGATCTTCATTCCTTTTAAATAATTCAAATTTGAATTACTAATATATACTATATATGTATTTATATATATCATATTGTAATCTTTTCGAACTGCACGCCGAATTATTTTTCCAGACCATAAACGCAATTAAAACTACTCTAGTATTGATTATGTTTTCACATATGCGATTTAAAATGAAGATTCTTAATATTATTGATAAAATTGAAATATCAGAGAAATATCATAAAAGACTGAAATTAGATAACAATTACATGCGATAACCGTTATAAAACTATTATTGACATACAAATCAAACAATTATTTCGGTATGTCGAATTTTAAAAGCATTTCTTACAATTCGATGTACTTGTTAGACTTAATTGTATGTCGATAGTCGTTATAATATTTGTGGCACACAATTAAATCTAATTCTAATTTCTCACTTTCAAAAAATGTCTAACAATTTTATTTATTATTGATTATGAGCGTTATCGTGCTCATAGCATTTATTATATGTTGTAAGAAATAAGCGACAACATGAGAAAAATATGAGGACGCTCCGGGATTCGAATCGAGACCTCCTCCATATTGATAGACTTCTGTCCTGCCACCGAGCCATATACCATTGACGCTGATAGCTTTTCTGTTGTACCTATTTCCTGCAAATTTTTTATAATATTTATGAAAAGTCTTAAAACGCGATCACGCTTCTTAGCACACAAAGAATTATGAATGTTTAAAACAAAAATGTAAGCCAAATACACTTTAAAAACTTATTATCTTAATTATAAAATTGTTATTACCTTGTAGATATTTAACGATTTTATTTTGCTCTAGCTTCTTGAAATAGTCGGAGGAATAAGTACGGATGCACCATAATAGTGCTCGACACAATTGTACTATAATTTACTTTCATCACTCAAACATTAAATGTCTTTTAAATATGTAGATATTAAGACACACGAGTTTTCGCAATGAGATTCTTCTTTTACAAATTGTATCACGTTTTAATATATTGACACAGTTCGATTATACTTATGAGGAATTTATAAACAAGGAATTTATTAACCGATTTATTACATACCATTACATACCATTGCTTTATTACATACCATTGCTCTATACCACACTATGGCAGCATAATAGAGGGAAAAGATAAGAAAGAACGTGTTTTTATAAACATGGGAATTGGTCCGGTTAGTATGCGCCCCGCGCATAAACCGCCCACGTCTAGTAAGCGCCGTTTCTGCCCGTCTTCTATACTATTTCTTCTATTTCTTTTTGTAATTTAAAAAATTACAAAAAGAAATAGTTAGCGTATAGAATTAAAACGAAACTTCAGACAAAATTTTCATAAATGAAAAATTGTCTTAGAATTAGGTCAGGAATACAACTCTTCAAGGATACCTGGGTTGTTTCGAAACACCCTGTATAAACATTCTCATTTATACAAACATATATACAGTGCGACAAATATGTTCCCGGACAGGGCCTGAAAATCATAATTGAAACAACAATATGCATATTTTTTGGTTTTATTATTCAAAATATTCTCCTCTGGCTTCAATACACTTATTACAGCGATTCAATAGTGATTCAAATGCATGTTCTAGCTCAGTTTGCGAAATTGCCTCTAGTGCCTGTGTAGAAGCTGATTGGATGGTCGGAATGTCATCAAAAAAGCGTCCTTTCAATTTCAATTTCAATTTTGGGAATAATGAGAAGTCGCATAGGGCCAAATCAGGTGAATACAGTGAATGGTTTAACACAGAGACACGATTTCAAGCCAAACATTGACGGACAATTAATGAAGTGTGACTCGGTGCATTATCATGCAACAAAGACCAATCTTCTGGATCACGATATTCGGGGCGAATACGATGAATTCTGCCCATCAATCGCTTTAAAACTTCGAGATAATATGCACCAGTAATTGTTTGGCCAGTTGGAACAAACTCTTTGTGGATAATACCTTTGCTATCAAAGAATGTGATGAGCATTGTCTTGATTTTTGATGGAACTTTTTGTACTTTTTTTGCTTGTGATGAATTTTTTGACTTCCATTCCGCACTTTGACGCTTAGTTTCTGGATCATATTGAAAGCACCATGTTTCATCACCCGTAACAATTGATTTTAGGAAGTTTGGATTATTTTCTGCGGCTGCAACGATGTCTCTGGGATAATTGATTCTCGCTGATTTTTGATCGCTTCTTAATATGTGTGGAACAAACTTCGCACAAACCTTCGTTTTACCCAAATCTTCATGTAATATGGTTCGAATCGTTTCTCTACTGATATTTAAAGCCTCCATCATTTTTAGTGATGCATTGCGATCATTTGCAACAAAATCACATACTTTTTCGATCATTTCGGGTGTTCGAACCAAAATTGGCCGTCCTGATTTTTTGTCATCTTCAAGGGTCTCTCTGCCTTCCAAAAAACGCTTATGCCACTTAAAAACAGCTGTACGACCTAGACATTGACTGCCGTAAACTTATTGCATCGATCGAAATGTTTCTGATGCACTTTTACCAAGTTTTGCGTTAAATTTAATCACTGCTCTTTGTTCCATATTAAAATTTCTACCTCGACCAAAATCTTGTTCAACATGAACTGTCCCCTTTCTCTTTCTGTTTTTTATATAAATGTCTATAAATAAACACAACTAATTGTCTTTGTAAAACAATAGGACAGTGATTACGTATCATTTATTTCGCCGCTCTTCCGATTCATTGTCTAACCAAAGATCGTACAGGTCCAATCCCTGATCAAAAGGATTAAGTTCTTTGACCTAAAAGAGGACCGACGGATGCACTATCTCAGATCAGATAATAGCGTCGCGCATCAACGTTGACCTACATCTGGGACATAATCCAGTGCGTTCGACTTGTGGCACCCGCTTCAGAGCGATAACCACAAGAACGGTGTCAGTTGTGTCCTTTCTTGACCCCTTCCTAATTCCTTTTTCCTTTCGAAATAAAAGAATCTTGGGGCCTCAACGTAACAATATAAATGAAAGCCATATACGAGGTGTGGCTATTAAATAACGAGACTGACGCTGTAAAACATTTTATTTTGATTTCATACATATTTACTTATTATCATCTTCAATATACCCCTCCTCTATCCCTACAACGCTCCATGCGAATCTTCCATTGTTTGAAACAGTGCTAGAAGTCTTCTTCTGTCAGCTCCTTCAGGACACGTGCCGCTTTCTCTTTCACAGCTTCAACGAACTCAAATCTTGTTCCTTTTAATGCAGATTTCACCTTAAAGTAGAAGAAGTCGCACGGTGCAAGATCCGGCGAATAAGGCGGATGGTCTAACACTGGGATGCTGTACTTGGCTAGAAACCTCTTGACAGACAATGCGGAATGAGCCGGCGCATTGTCTTGGTGGAGAACTCATGACTTGTCTTTCCACAATTCGGGTCGTTTTTTCCTTATTCTTTCACGGAGTTCAACAAGAACGTGAAGGTAATAATGTTGATTAATAGTTTGACCTTCAGATCAAACCCAGTGAAGGTACACAATCCCATGAATATCGAAAAAAACAATCATCATTGCTTTGAATTTTGATTTGCTCATTCGAGCTTTTTTGGCTCTCGGTGAAGTTGGGCTCTTCCAGTGCATGGATTGGCGCTTCGTTTCGGGATCATAAGTAAAATCTAGCCACGTCACCTCTAACTAGATAGCAGCTTTTATCAGAGGATACATTAATCGTGTCATTAATACGGAAACAAACTTTAGAAGAAATCCTGTCGAAAGTATAGCATATCTTAATATCAACTTTTCTTATTGTTTTTATAGTATCAGAACCTAATGTAATATTTTTTGCAAAAAGATTAGCCTCTGTCCGGATATCTTTCAGTGAGACTGATAAAATACTCTTTATTACTTCGGGTTTCATAAAACGTTCTAAGTTCTAAGTTAAAGAAAGAACACTATGTAAAAATGGAACCAAAGGTGTATCTGACTAAAATTCTCGTAAAGAAGGTTTTACATCAGAAGCAAGAGATTTAAAGAAAGCAAGCTTAGCACACAATAAAGAATATTTAATATATTTTGCAATTATTTTGTAACTTTCACACGTTGGTTCAATCTTACCTTGCTACACATCTTCAATAAATGTTTTAATATGTGGTATGACATCAATCGCTCTTTGAGCTACCGCACAATTTTCCATCTATCTTATAGAGCAAAATTTTAGTGAAAAATATCAGATCCAGAATATTGCACATATAAAGCTCTATGAGCTGGCACATCCTTGAATAGATTGTAGGGCCTCATGTATGAGATAATGTTCCAATCAGCAGCATATATACCAGATTTGAACGCACAATGCAAACGATATAGACCGCAACTTCCAATATCAAGTAGTTTGTTGTTTGAAAATTCTGATTTAAATTCTTTTATAAAAGCCCAATTCACATTTGGTCCATCCATTTGTAATAACTTTTCTGTCAGATTTCCAATATCATCTTTGCTTCAAAAAGATTCGTTGCTATTATATGTCCAAGAAATCGTGAAGTTAGATATTGCGTTATTACTTCTTCGTTTTTTACATCACAAAATCTAACATTTATATCCATTTGTTGACATTTTATAATTGTATTGAAAGATTCGTCAAAGTCAACAATAAAATGCGATTAATATTTTCTACTAATTTTTTATTGAAAAAAGGAGCGATACCAAACATAATAATATAATCAATATTGTTCCTTTTAATTGCATTTTTTTTAGCAATGTCACTATTCATTCTTCGAAACATTCTTCGAAAAACACAAACGTCTTTCTCTAAACTACGCAATGATTTGTGATTCATGACAGTTTCTATAGCACCATAGCACTTCAGCTATTGTAATATTATTTTTGATTAAAAATGTATCAATTTTGTTCTGTACGTACTAATGGATTAGATAAAGCTTGATCTGTATTGGAATTCGTAGAAGATCCGACAATAGATGAAGGATTCACTTGAGCTAAGTCAGAAGTGACAAAATTAGAAAAAGTAACTGCAATTGAACTATCGGTTGTGAATACTAAAAAATCTTTTAACGGCACACAACTTTGACCGTGTTTTTTACTTTTCATATGACTTAGGAGAGCTGTCTCCCCATATTACTAAAAAAAAAATATCACAGGGACATAAAATGCAGCGAGCATAATGGGGTTTCTCTTTTGTAGACCGTATCCAGTTTTGAAACTCGGAACTTTTAAGCCAATTTTCTTGAAATTTTATCCACAAATACTTCGGCATCGTATAAGCCTGCATAAAAAAATTAAATATATCATGCTTATATGAATTCTTTGATTCAATGCAAACAACAATGATATGTCTCCAGACATATAAAACTTTAACATTTATCATAACAAAATATAATTTCTAAAAGAGAAAAATAATATCTGTAAAGAGTAATTTTTTGTTCAAACATTTCGTTTATCTATTAAGTTCATTTATATTATTTATTGGTATATTTAACTTAGCTATTATCATGAGCTATTCTCTTTTACCAAAT
>JAANIC010005225.1:229520-241763 GCA_017607545.1 Acromyrmex charruanus | reverse complement strand
TATGTTGTTTATGTATATTATTAATATGTATATTATTAATAAAACTATTATTAATAAATAGTATTTGTTATATTATGTATTAATAAAACTATTATTAATGAATATATTATTAATCTTCTAAACAATATCAAGAAATACATTGCTTATTCTCTCAATAGTATTAATAAATTTACTCAAATTTAAATAACACTGCTAGTTAGTATATACGCATACAAATACACGTTATAACATGTCGAGCGGTTTCAATCAGCTACAGTGATGTTAGATGACAGTCGTTAGCATGTGGAGATAATAAAGTTACTAGATTTAACTTTGGAGAGGTTAGTACAACATAAATATTCATGACTAAATACATTCTCTCTTGTGGCTATCTTTGATTTACAGAGTGCGTCACCAAAATTCGGACAAATTTCAATTTAAATTTTCCACTATATTGTGTCTCTACTAAAGATTGTTGTTGGCGAAAAAGCCTGATGCTTCTAGTAAATAATCATATTCTCAAAATGGCCATGATGTTGAAACCAAGTGCGGAATATAATCGAATAGTTACAATCATCGAAGGCCTTCGCGCTGGATGTTCAGCAACGGAAATAATTCGGTTCTTTGGATATCCGAGATGCCAACCGTTTATGACAAATTGTGGCAAAATATACAACTTTAGAACAGTCCAACGAAGGTTCCAGTATGCTAGTGAGAAAGAGTCACTCGAAAGAGGACCGCAAGGACCCTCGCAGTTGTTGAAAGGGCTCAAGCGCTGATTTCGGATAATTGCCCAGGGCAATCGTTGCGAAAATTAGCGATTGTTGGTGTAAGCGAGCCAACAATGTGTCGAATTGCCGAGGAGGACCTTTGATACAAATCATACACATTAAAGATACAACAAATGCTCTCTGAGGCTACCAGGACAAGGTTGCTCGCCTTCCCATTCTGGCTTCCATTCTGGCCTCTTAACAGTCCAGATTTAAATCCCTTGGACTACTACGTATGGAGCGTGGTTGAAAGGGTCACAAACAAGTCTCGGCATCCCAATATGACGTCATTACGCTATTGAAGCAGTATTCGTCGGCATGGACAGCGCTACATTACAGCGTGCGTGCGAATTCTTTAGAGAATAAAAGCCGAGAGTAGAAGCCGTTCAAGCTAATAGGGGATATATCGAATAATTGTGCTCTACAGGGATTCCCCAAGTGCTATGTAAAAGGATTGTAATATTTAATTTTTCATTAAAAACATTTTGTTTAAAGAAATTGTTCGATTTGTCCAGATTTTGGTGACGCATCCTGTATATAATCAAAGATGATTTGCGACATATTCAGAATTTAGACACTAGCACCTTTGAATTTAGGGGGCATTATTACATCCTCTACTGTCGGTAAAAGTTTTTGTTCAATTTAGCCACGTCACCTTAAAATTCGATGCGTTTTTGTTCAAAACGAACGAATCTGAAAAAAGCGTCGCTCTGCCCCGTGAACTGAGATATTAATCATTAAAATTGACAACTATTCAGGTTAGGAAATATGTCACAGCCACAAAATAGAGGCCTAGATATCAGAGAAGCGACAAGTGAAGAATCTGATTGACTGGTTAAATCACGTAATTCAGCGTCATATTTTTACATTATGATAGAATTAGGGCTATAGCAGAAAATGAGACATAACGAAACATAATTGTGGATGTAGAATATGACAGAGAAAAACGTAGATATCGCAGTCGGACTACAACACCTATGTTTTCCTGTGTTTTACTTACGTCACGACTACGTCTTGTTACGTCATTCTGCCATAGACTTTAGGTTCCGGTCAAAGTTTAACCATAAATGGTTTGAAGCGTTTATAAGAAAGAAATGATTTTGTTAAACAAAATAGAATTTAAATTTGAAAATAGAATTCGAAAAATTTCTTTGACAATTTCAACTAATTTCCATGAGAATTCCAGGATTTTCAAGAGTAAAAAAAAGTTCCTTGAGAATTCCAGGTTTTTCCCGGTAGGAGACACTCTGTTTTAGTTGTCTTCGTCTAGATTGAAAAGATACTAGATAATTCGAGAAATCGAATAAAACCAATCCTATATGGTACACAATATATGGTCATAATAACGAACTTTGAACATTTGTAACACTCAAGGGATTCATTTTACAAAGTTGTGTATATGGAATTTTTTAATCTTTTTTTTATGCTCTACAATCCTAGCTAGATTGTCTCAATGTTGTTTAGCAGAAGTCCAAATTGGGCATAGTTCTTTATATATTGTACATCAATGAATATTCATGAAATGTGCTCTTTATGTATATCGGCTGAACGAACATTTATGGATCTGTACATTTACAAGTACATTTCCAAGTACATTTACTGACAGGCATAGTATGTACATTGTATATACGTCGACGTACATATCAAAATGCTCATAGATGTGCTCTTGTAACATTGTGTATACATACTTCCACGTACATTTTGAAATATTCATGAATAAATTGCTTTCTCATTATCATTTTCTAGCTTATTTAACAAATATCAACATATGACATGACATACTTCAAGATGAAATAATTCCGGCAATCCGAAACATCGCTCGTCAAAACTTGAACGACATTTGGACTTTGGCAAGATGGGGCGCCATCTCACTACGGTTTACGAGTACGTCAATATCTGAATAAAGTTTTTTTGAATAGGTGGATAGGAAGAAGGGGTTACATTGAATGGCCAGCACTATCGCCTGATCTAAATCCATTCGACTGTTTTTAGTGGGGATATTTAAAGGAAAAAATTTATAATACTAAACTTCGAAATCTTAATGATTTATGTCAACGAATAATAAATGAATTTAGAATCATGCCTTGCAAATTCTGTAGAAATGCAGTCAAGTTTTTATAATCGTCTAGCACATTGTCAGACTGCGAAGGGACGCCAATTTGTGCTATAATATGTAATATTCTTTTAATCCTATACTGGGATATGACGTATCTAATGCGATTTTTCACATTGCAATTCAGATTTTAACTTTTTATGATGTAATTTAAGAATAAAATATTTTTTCATCTTTGTTTATTTGTTCTTGTCTTACGCTTAGATATCAATTTTGCATATTATAAGTTAAAAATATGTTTTCAATTCAAAGATATAATTTGACGAAGTTCCAGATCCCGGTGGGGTCTAGCCGAGAAAGTAACTAAAAACTGGTAAGGCGAGCTGGATTAAAGGAATGACAAATGCTCAAACGAATGACAGTTAATTTAGATATACCATTGTCTTTATTTCTAAAAGATTGATTGAAAAGTCTTGTCGCTTGCGTAAAACCTCCTATGACCACTCCATCCTCGCATCATTAAAAGGGATACGAGAATCTTAGCTTAGGTAATGCCGCGGCGGTTCCATAACTTACAAGTCTCATAACTTGAAAAGTACTGATTAAAAAGAGGCTTTATTATAGTGTTTTGGAAAGCTCCCGACCTCAGTTATTAGATTATAAAATCAAAAATAGAGTATTTCGTTTAAAAAAATCGATTTGACCTTGACTTGACCTTGGTGGCGCCATCCAAGGTCAAATTGATAAGGTCAATCAATAGATTAATCCTACAACTTTTGTATAAAACATTTTTCTCAAAAATAATTACTTTTCAAGATATTTAAAAGGTGGACTTTTTCACCCTGTATATATATATATATATATATATATATATATATATNATTTGTGCTATCTGGGTACATACATATACGTACATACATACGTGCGTGCATACGTACGTATGCATGACGGTGACTTTATATATTATAAAGTTTACACTACAAAGTTTTATTATTTATATAAAGTTTATGTTTTAAAGTCACTGTCATTATCTATTAAACCGCGCCTGCCTATGCAAAATTTGCCGCGCAACCCGTCGTACTGCCTAGTATCACCCTGTACATACGTACATACCTATATACATACGTATATACGTACATAGGTACATACGTACGTTTATATATACGTACATACATACATACGTACATGCGTGCATACATACGTATATACATATGTATGTTCATACATGCGTACGTTCATACATACATGCTTACATACATACATACATGTATTACAAGGGAAGAGAAAAGAAATACGTAATAAATACATTAATGTATTTATTTAGAAATTCTTTTGCAATCATCAGTTATATATTTTCAATACATTTTGTAACGCGCAATTCTTGTGGACATGCTGTCCACATCACATAATATTACATCTAGATTGAATAAAAATTCTATGTCTTCGTAAACTGCAATCAAGATCTCGATGTACATACGTTCTCGCTCATCGTCCAGAAGCAAGTTCCACAGCCACATTCATTTTTCGCGTCCCTTGACGTATACGATAGCATCATCTTCAAATATAGCCGTTGCAATCATGCGTTTCGTCTCGCTGTGCAGGACCATCTCGTCCTCCCATCGCAATCCATAGTAATCTACTAGGAAGCGCAAGACCTGTCGGAATTTGTCAAAAATTTTCGTGACACAGCACTCATAAAAATATAATGAGTAAGAACGGTCCACTGTTTCAACAACAACATTTCCTTCATAATAAATTTCTTGTTAACAATGATTCCCCTTGCAAATTCACGAACATGGCATGAACATGTTATCAAGAAGATAACTGCGGTTGACTGCGACGTATAGTAGATTTTATATCATGCCGGAGGATGCACTTAGGTGATTTTGCGCACTACGTTGGACAATGGACATCACGTGATCGTGTATGATGAGACAATAGGCTGTAGTATTTGCTGGCACATTATTTTTGAAATTGCACATCCATGATGCCACTCTCGACGGATTCGTTTTGTCGCAAATAGTCGATGATTACAAAAGTATAACCATTCAAAAAAGCATTCAGGTTGAATAATGTTTCGTATGTTTCGCGAGAAATTTGATAATGAGACCTTCGGAAACGTATATACATATCATACAAAGTAGCTATTCTGCGTTTGTCAAAGTCTAGATTTAGGTCTTCGTACGGATAAAATTCTGAGTTTAAATAAAGTTTCAAAAAGTTGGTTAATTTATAGTAATCGAAGTAAATTTTATATGTTGTCATCTTATTTTTTTCTATTAATTTGCAAGCCAAGATAACATATAGTGATTTTTCTAGCTAAGTCGCAGTCTTGATAACCCAAAAATACTTCGTTATGTTCAACAATAGAGGGTACTCGTACAAATTCCATGAACGGAAACTCATACTCATCTGCTTTCTAAGGCACGCAGCATGGTCAGTTTAACTTCGTTCAACGTAATATGAGACATTCGCGCCACTGTACTTTGAATAATTCAAGCGGCTCTGTCGTCGGATCTCCCACTACGTAATTATTGGCGTTGCACGCTCGTATTAATATCAATTCGTGACGAGCGTTGATTACACATTTACGTTGATCACATATTTACAATTTTCGCAAAAGTCCAGCAACATGCTCAGCGGCACGCAGAAACTAAAATATCCGTCATCTATTATTAGAATTTTAATGGTATTTTGAGTGAATATAAATCCAACATTATGCAGAATAAATGTGACGTCGTGATAACATTGTGTAGATCTTTAAGGTACTGATTATTCCAACGTTTCAATTGCGATCAATCTCTGCATCGTTGAGTTCATATCGAATTTCGTTTAACATGAACTCCATGCAATTACTTCAAAGTGTCGGCTGTCTGTCTTTATCTTTTTTTTTTTGACGTCAGGTTTCTTTCCTTCGATGTAGAAAATGCTTTCACACGGTAGCGAGTATAAATCCTGCTGTTTTATAAGTACCCTTATCTCATCGCTATGTCCAAATGTGTTGACATACAATTATACGCGTGATACTCAAATTTGACGATGCACTCAGCTTATCAGCGACATGACTGAAAAACCGTTCAACAAATACTTAGATTTCCAGACACTTCGTCGAGCTTTTTATATTCACAAGCATCGACCGTTCGTAGAAACCGCAGGCACATCTGTCCGCAGAAACCTTGATCGAACGTCTGATAAGACGTTCAATTGTATTTTATCGTCATAACATCGTTTCCGAAATATCGCACCAGTTCCTTCGACGACCGAACATTACTGAAACTGTCAAAGTACACGAAGTGGTCGTTCCTCTTTGCGTACGCTATCCAGTGAGTACCGGGATCCGTCGCATCATCCAGGTTTACGATACCGCTTTTGTTTTGATGCGCGCTGCTCGTCGGTAACGCGTTAAGATGTATTCACATCCAAGCGTCAACTATTAAGCAGACGAAGTAATAACTAATCAGCTGGGCGATACGAGCAGTGATATAAAAAATATTTTTTACACCATTGTAAAAATCACCTCGTACATTGGTTGCTACTTCTGCTGTTTAATGCTTGACGCTTGTGAATGCACCTTTATGCACAAAAATACCTCTAAAGTATAGTACGCGCATACGTCTTGCAAGCTCGTTTAATTGCACATCGGTAGTTGTACTCGCGGACATTTTTGGCGTCTTTTTGGCGTTTTGTTTTCTTCGCTATTACACTCTGTCCACGTTTGTATGTGCCGAGATATAGTCTGCGTCCGCATTTGTATGAAGTGAAATATAGCCCGAGACTCTTTCTATCGCGCGATCGTGACGTTGCAGCTCTTCAATCTGATGCCGCGCGGCATTTACCACTTTCACCACGCTGGTCGCACCGCCGATTAAGGATCCGAGCACTTTCAACATTGGCAGAATCAATAACGAGCCTCGTTTCATCATAGGAAGTATCCGCTTTTTTGTTACCTTTTTTCTCGTCATCTTCTTCGGTCGTGTTCTTTCTCGTTGTCTTCTTTGGTATTGGTTTTTATCGTTGCCCAGATGGCATCAGCGGCGGTTTTCTTGCTCAGAACTGAATTTCTCAGGTCCTAGCGCTTTATCAGCGAGTACTTGTCCGTCGCGTCTATCGGAGAAATCGTTACTCCGGAAATACGCAATGTGTTCGCGGCACGCCGCGTCCAGCGGATTTATGCCTTCATTATCTTTAGTTAATTACTTCGTTAATCAAGTGCCGCAAAACTGATAGCCAGGGCACTCGATGATGCGGGCATAAATCCGCTGTATATGTAACTCGAAAGAAACCGCGTCTATCGATTCAACAGATTACCGCCCGACGCTGACATTCGCTACAGTCCTTTATCATCGATGTGCGTCCGCTGCCACGGCTGATTATAGTGCTCGTCGCAGCGACGATAGATTCGAACTTCGGATCCACCTTCACGTGTTCCGGAAACTTGTCCCATACGCGATCGATATAGTTCACCGTACACACGTAAAAGTACGACCTTCGGTACATACTACAACTGCTTGACGCTTCTGAATATCGAAAAGATGGCACAGCGCGAGATACATTTTGTTACTACGCGATTCGCGGGTTCGCGCGCCATTAAATAGGTTCGAGAACGCACAGCCTGTAGCTCGAGCATGAAATTTATGCGGCAACCACTTACACTGAGAAAAAAATATTTATAATTATAATTATATGTTGCCATATACAAAATATGGTGTCCCAAAATGTAACTAAAAATTTATAGTCACTTGAATCATTTTTATGATAATTTCAATTGTTTTATGGTTACAATAACTATAATTATAGTCATTTTAGATTTCCAACTATATACAATTTGCTAGAACTATACACATAGTTGCTGTTATTATTTTATTATTATTATTATTATTATTATAGCAATAATATATAATTATAATTAGAAATTCCAAATATTTTTATCTCAGTGTACGATATGCGTCACGAACTGCAACGAAAAATCGCGAATGATGAGGGACAGCGCAAAGAGGTGCAAACACGGTGAAATGCTGCCGAGTACTATGCGCACGATCATTTGCAATCGAATTACAATAAAACCAAAGTTCTTATAAGCTTGTTCGAGAGCCCGAACGGCGTTTCGAGAACGTGTACGTCTACTCAACTGCAACAGCCAAAGTACGAAATATCTCGAAAATTTGTTTACGTCTATCGACGAAATTGGCTACTTTACATTTCCTAACAACAGCGACGTTGTTCCGAGCGAGGTGCGCAAATTCTACTTTTATCTTTGATAACATGGCATGCGACAAGCAGGATGCGATGAGAAAATATTTCTCAATGAGTCACACATAAGTCGACTGCTTCTATCTTTATGAGACGTGCGCGAGGATACCTAAATATCTAATACGCGACAACGTAAACCTGCTGATCCTGTCCAAATAGGATGGTACCTTGAAACACGTTTACAACGATCACGTGAATATCGACATGTTGTATGACAAATTTTGCGCCGCAACTGTTGGCGATAAATATATGGAGCTTTAGTGATAGACAAAGACAGTGCGCTTACAAACAGTAGATACAGATAATTAACATTTGGGAATTGTTGCTTCAAAGACAAAACAGAATTTTTCTATCATAAGTCATTTTTCCATCGAATCATTATTGGAAATAAAGAATGAATCCATTACGAGCATCCAAAGCAACGAAGAACATGAAGCCCCGCCAGTCATCATTATCAACGCCAAAACAAAATATTCACGAACGGAAAATACATAAAATTTGTGTATTTGATGGGATCGAAAAGGCTTGGCATTATAAATTACTGCAACCGTGTGAGACCATCAATGATGAACGTTACCGAGGACAATTAATGAATTTGAACCGAGCATTGAAAGCCGAACGCTCATACCAAAGTGATTTCGCTACACGATAATGCTCGGCCACATATTACAAAACCAGTTAAGGATACATTGAAAACATTTGATTGGAATATGTTACTTCACCGTATTGAGATTTGACCCAGATTTGACTCCTTCAGATTTCAATTTGTTTCCATGCAGCATAGCCTTGCTTAGCAGCATCTCATTTCGTATGATAATATGAAAAATTGCCTTGAATATTGAATCGCTTCAGAAGAACCAGAGTTCTTTTATCGCGGAATTCACTTATTACGTGAAAAGTGGAAAAAGGTGATGACTAACGATGGACACTACTTTGAATGAAATGTTCTTTATGTTTCTCATAACAGATTATTCATAATATTGTTATTCATAATTATTTCATAAAAAAAAAACGGCGGTAACTTATTCAATCACGCAATAATAAATAATAATAAATAATTAAAATTCAAATCTATTTATGTAAACCGATCAAGATGAAGTTAAAAATAGTTTATATTTTTATTGTTGCAACAATACACAGAAAATAAAATAGCATCATTGGATATGGACGTCATTACGCAAATAATAAAGAACAAAGTTAAATCTTGATCATTAAATTATTTTATATAATAAATATTAGCAACTAAGATCAATTTTTGTAAATGTTTATGAATAGTTTTATAAAGCTTTATAAATAAATTTTCATTTCATTACTTGTAACTTAAAATGACGGTTTACAAGAAATAAAAATCATTGCACAAAGAATACGCCTACATTATTGACTTTGTTATATATAAAGACTTGGGACGTTCGCACAATATGTTAGCGATCGGGGTTCGATTCCCAGCCGCATTATTAATAATATTTTATAATAATATTTTTCGCATTTATTTATAGATTTTTAGCACATTAACATTTCTCTAATAGAATATCTGATTGAACATCAAATTATTAAATCGCTTATCATTTTTATTTGTGATATTGCTAATAGTTCAATTGCCTTTCAAGGTTCGAAAAATTAATTTCGCGCACAGTTCAAGTAACATATGCAGTATATAAATTCACATAGAAATTATTTAAGCATCTAAGATCCAGCTTCGACCGTTACAAGCTTTAGACTCTTATTTGTTGTGAATACTCTCACAACCTAATCGCAAAATAAAGCAAATAAAGGTGATATGGGATTCGTTCTATAACCTGATTATAAATAAGTTGCTAATATGGAATCTATTCCATATCCTCGATGTATTTTTCATATTATTTGTATATCGTCATGACAAACAAAGTCTTTCCATAGTAATAAACAAGTTAGAAATTGCAATTAATCGGCACAACATTATTCATGCAACATTATTAAAAGTGTCTATGTATATAAGCATTAACAAACTTACCTTTAGCTTGTGAGAATACTTTTTAGAAAAAGCTATCGGATTCTGGCGCAACAAAAATGAATAAATGTTTATTGTAATGAAACGTCTTGTCGCGCTGAGCTCATTGCTCGTTATAACACGTTTGCAGTAATTACAACAACTTTCAACGATTGCCACTACATTGTAATGCTTTATTTAGAAAATAAGTCATTATTTCCACATTAGTAGTCTATTCTATATTCTCTGCATTTGTCGTGCTATATATTTATGTACAGTCCATTGTTATAATAGTATATAAAACTCACCAGTTTTAATAAAGCGAAAAATTGTATACGTGCGTATTTCATTAATAACTTTTTAATAACGAGATATGCATAAGACTTTTTGCAGGTCACTCAGGAGAGTGTCCTTGACAATATATGTCAAGGTCATTGAAATAAGTGAGATTGGCCTATACACAATTACTGAAGATTACTTTATTCGTGAAATTAAATTCGTTTAATTTTCCTTGTCTTTTACCAAATCTGAAAAATCTCTACACTAACAAAAAATAATTTATAATTATATTATTTTGCATATTAAGCTAATTCTTATGACTTTGCTTTGTTGGTAGTTTGTTAATACTACAATGTCCTATTTCTTCCTGTTGCGCTCTGTCGTTGATAAAAGTGGATAGAGATTCTACACATCTTTTATTAATGCTGATAAATTCATAAAATTGTAATGTTATTAAAAGTAAAATTGAGCAAATACAATCAATGTAACCTATTAATACTTATTTTAGTATTATTTAGTAACACTTATTTTATTAATAATAATAAAATAATCTGTATTTAAACAATAACACATTATAACTTTTACTGCGTTTCACGTTTATTTTTCTTAAATATCAACACACAATCGTATCCTTATAAAAAAACTTAATTTTGAGCATTAAAAACTAAAAAAAAGCTCTGAAATTTAGGTATTAAGAACTTAAAAAAAATACTCATACATATTTGGGTGTGATTTCATACCGCCAATTGAAGGTTACACGTAATTGAAAATTAACACCCACAGAGAAAACTCTCAAAATATAATGCTCTATGTTGGTGATTAACTCTCAAATTACATTCAAAACGAAAATCATCAAAATAAATGACAAAATAAATAACAGTGCGCAGCCAAGTAAGCAGTTTTACATGTATTGTAAGATTCTTTAATATGATTGATTTATACCTTCAGATCAGTGCTCGGCATTAGATGCACATTTCGGGCTGATTCTAGCGCGCTACCCCCACCACCGCTCGAGGTTTAGCGGCCGAGCTCATGTGACACTCTGGCTCAGGAGCGTTTCTGTAGCTTAAACGTACGGAGATTGTACCTTACGTTATTAAAGAATATTTTTCAATTTTGTCATAATAATTCTTGTCTACCAGAAACTTCAATAATTATAAATTTACATCAAGAAGTTTCTATAATATAACAGACTTGAGTTTCTATAATAGACGTGAATCTAGAAATTCCGTGTTTTTCATACGAAGTCTTACAAAATCTCAAGTAACAAGGAATTCTATATCGCAATTATTTTTTTCTTTAAGCAAATATAATTTTATCATTTTTAAATTTTATTATTTCCAGATTCACGTATTTCCTGACTTCAATCTTCGCGAATTTGTTACAGAAACTTCTCGATGTAAATTTATAACAATTATTAAATGGTTTCTGGTAGGCAAGAATTATTATGACAAAATTGAAAAAACTGAATAAAGAATAACGTTTCAAGTAATTAAATAAATTAATAATATAATATAGGGCTATGAATCACTCAAGTTATTATGTGAGTAAATATTTATATAAACAATCTAAACTTTTGCAACAGACATGACGTTTCGACCCCTGTCAGATCATTTTTAATTTTAATAATAATTTTTAAAAAGTTACCAGTAACTATATCTTCAAATTAAAATATAAAATATAAAAAAACGCATGTTGTACTCGCATGTTGACAAGAAAAATTATTGTAGGAAATGGCCTAGATACAAGCAATTTCAAATTGGAACTTGATAAAGGATTGAATCCACATTCAAAGAGAGATATTTTTTTCTTTATTTAGGTTGATTTTTTTAGAAATAATAAAATTAATTAAAAATGAAGTAGAAGATAGCTAAAAAAATATTAAGTAAAATGATATTTATGATTATTTATATTAATTTATTTTTAAATCTTTTAATTGGAAAATA
>JAANIC010005225.1:136172-213161 GCA_017607545.1 Acromyrmex charruanus | reverse complement strand
AGACAATAAATATTATATATACATTATATATATTTATATATTATATAAATATAATAAATAAAATAAAATTATTTTATCATTATTATAAATTTTATATAAGAATAATAAAAAACTAATAAAAATGAAATTTATAAATCATAAATTAAATGTAAAATTTTAGCATAAAGTTAAAATCATTAGGATTAAAAATAAAGAAAATGTTGAAATAGCGGATCTATGTGTGCTAGTAGACTTTATAACGAAGTTCAGTTACGCCAAGATAGAGAGCGGTAGATAACTTTTATGTTTGTATTTTCCAATCTATACTATGTTCATTATGTTATGTTCTTCTTCCGGTGGCGTTCCACACACGTATTCTATTCTCCAGAAGTTACAGCCATTTTCTTTTACTGTTTATTGTTTGTGCCGTGTGTAAAACCGCATTAAATATTTTTACTCAGCGGTCCGTTGTGATTGCATTCCGCAACCCTCAAATCCTGACAGGTTATGAGCCTAGGAGCGTTTCATTAACTGCGCGTGTGAATAGAAAAACGAGACCTCAAAAAATGGCGTCTGCGAGTGGCTTCTCTAATATCGAAAAATTAACGGAGAGCAATTATGAACTATGGAAAGTTCAAATGAAAAGTGTACTTGTGTATAACGGTCTGTGGCAGTACGTCGACGGTACAGAAGTTAACGACGGACCTATTATTGCCGAAAGAACGGCCCACCGAGCGCGCGGGCCGCGAGGAGCGGGGCTTACCGTCGCGAGCATCTAAGCTCAAACGGCGCGGCGCGCCTGCTAGGCCATTTCCGCTCCTCCGCTCCTCGCGGCCCGCGCGCCGTGCGCTCGATGGGCCTTCGACAATAGTAAGTCGAGCGGACGCGCGTATTCGGCTATCTTCAAACGTTAATATCTCGTTAATTATTGCGAGCATTACAAAATGATAGAGGACTTTTCTACTCAGTTTAATCCACTTTACCTGCTCGGGACGAGTGGGGCCATATATTCATGCCACCCTATATAAGCAGTTGTTGAGGATGGAGAAGAACACGAACGTGACGATAAAGCAACATGTAAATGATTTTACAAGCAAAGCAGGGCAGCTAGAAAAAGCAGGCATCGAAATTCCGGATAAGTTATTATCCATAATGCTACTAAATTCTCTACCGGAAGAATACAAAAATTTTAGCGTAGCCATAGAATCACGTGACGACATACCAACGCTAGAAATCCTCAAGGCGAAGCTGAAAGAAGAGGAAGCGAGATCGACATGCAAAAATGAATGATGGCGACAAAAAGATGTGTTGATGGCGAAAGGGGGCGCTCACCGAGGAAGACAGTTCATATGAGGATACCCGCGAATCCATAGAGATATGAATCCAAGAGATGGCAGCTCAAGAACAAACACAAAATTTGACGGAAAGTGCTTCAATTGTGATAAAATCGGACATAGAAGCCATGATTGTCGCGTGAAACCAAAACAAAATAAAGCAAGCAATACGGACAATGCTCTAACCGCGATCGCGCGTAATGCGGAGCTCAGTGCGGAATTGGGAGTGTGGTGCCTCGAGCGATGCGATCAGGCACATGTGTAATGACAGACAAAAATTCGGAACGCTTAATAAAGACGAACATACTAAAGTATATACGGCAGCGGAACATTTTGTTGAGTCGGTCAGATGACGTAAACTTAAATCCATGAATGAATAAACGCGATAATAATTCAATAAAAATACAAAACGCGTTATGTGTACCGGAATTACGAAATAATTTACTATCGGTATCGAGTGTCACAGATAAAGATTTTTCGATGATATTCCAAAGGAATCGCGTGTTCATCAAGCGAAAGGACGGTTCAACAATGTTAACCGCTACGAAATCAATTGTACGTCATTGACGAAAAGATAGATCGTGCAATGTTGACGAAGAACGAAACAGATAAAAATCTATTGAAATGGCATCAAAGATATGGACATGTCAATGATCTCAACAAAATGAAAACAGGAAATGGTTATTTGGCATAAATTTTACGTCAAATCAAGATAAGCTCAACTGTGAGATATGCGCCAAAGGGAAAATACACATTCAGCTATTCAAAAACTTTACACGTCGCGAAAAAGATATTTTAGGATTAGTACATTCGAATATTTGCGGTTCGGTAAACATTAAATCCCTAGGAGGTGCAAAGTATTGGATTTCAATATTATTTATCAGATTTATTATATTAATTTCCTCAATAATTATATTATATAGAATTGTATATATAAGATTAGAATAGTATATAAATCAATTTAATTATTTGTTGTTATTATTTATAATTTTAATAATAATTATTCCAAATGTTATTAGAATTTTAGTTGGTTGAGATGGATTAGGGATAGTTTCTTATTATTTAGTAATTTATTATTGGACAGTCCAATGTTGTTAAATGTTTTTTTCTCGTTCGTCATCAACTGCACACTTGTGCTGCTCTATGTTCAGTGACAACGTGCGCTTGTAAAAATGTCATATAATACGGAAGAATATACAGATATGATTATCTGTTACGGGATGGCTGATGAAAATGCTGAACTCGCGGCGCGTATTTACGATTTCCTAATCGCGAGCGGCATCCTTCGTCAAAGACCATTAGGAAATGTATCCTACGGGCGAAGGAAACAGGAAGTCTCTTGCGGGATACGCGAAACTATGGTCCACCGATACGTCGCAACGTCGGTCTTCGACGTCCTTCAGATGTTCGAGGAAAATCCTGGAACTAGTGTGCGTCGTGCAGCTCGCGCACTCGATTTACGGTGCATCGCATTTTACGGCAAAATAATTTACGGCCATTTCATTACCAACGCGTGCAGCAATTGCTGGAGCGAGATGAAGCACCGCGCATTCATTTTTGTGAAGGTATTTACTTATTCTTTTTACTCGATAATCACAACGCTTTTTTGCAGAGATTAAACATCAATAAAATATGCGCAGGGCTTCTTGCACAATATCGGCGAAATGCCTCATTTCCTGATTACATTTTATGGACGGATGAGGCCACCTTTACGCCAAATGATGTATTCAATTCAAGAAACCATTTGGTATGGCAATTCGAAAATCCACACACCATTCGCGATGGCACCTTTCAATATCGTTGGTCAATCAATGTATGGGGNCGCAGAGCTTCTTGCACAATGTCAGCGAAATGCCTCATTTCCCGATTATATCTTATGGACGGATGAGGCATTTGTTCTGGCAATTCGAAAATCCACACGCCATTCGCGAGGGCGCCTTTCAATACCGTTGGTCAATCAACGTATGGGCAGGAGTGTTAAAGGACCGAGTGGTAAATATTCTTGTAAACTATAAAGAAAATATCTTTTCTTTCATAGTTTTTTCGAAATGTATTTACAATTGACAATTTTTAGATCGGTCCTCATTTTTTGCCGCCACGTCTCAGCGCACAGGCATATGGAGAGTTTTTAGAAAACGATTTACCGGTGCTTTTCGAGGACGTTCCTGTCCATATTCGCCAAACGCTGATTTATTTATGATGATGGAGTTCCCGCACATTTCTTCCGTCAAATAAGAGAAATGTTAGACGCGCGTTTTCCGGAGAGGTGGATGGGTCGTGGTGGCCCGATTACTTGACCGGCAAGGTCGCCACATTTAAATGTGCTTGATTTGTTTGGGGCCATATGAAAGAGCCATTAATCGAGCATAGACGTGATGACCTTGAATATGAGGCGATGAGATCATGGCGGCCTTTAATACCATTATGCCGGACATGGTACACCGTGCAACGCGGCAAATAGTTCGAAGAGCCGAACTCTATTTCACAAGCAGGAAGGCATTTCGAACAATTGTTGCATTAAACAATGAGAGTGGATTAGGCCTACTGGGGAAATCACTTAAAAAAAAACGCGCCAAGCTATCTACCTCAAGGTGGTGTGGAAACGATAGCGTTTCCTTAAAATGTTTATATTTTCAGAAGAATATGAGTAGCGTCTGCATTGCACATCTCATCGTATTCTGTAGTTTGATTTTTTACATCCAGAGAAAAATTTCTTCAAAGAAATGTTTTTTTGCTATACGATTAAAGAAAACATTTCTTTGATTTGAACATTTCTTTCATTTCTTTAAACATAATTTTTTCAAACTAAAGAAATTTTTTCTTTAACCGTGTAACAAAGGAACATTTCTTTGAATCGAAGAAACCTTTCTCTGGGTGTATAACATAAACAATAGTTTTAATTACACTTAATTTTTCTTACAAAATGATCTCGTAATTAATAATTAATCGTAAGTATTGTAAATCTGTACATTGCAAATCCAATATTCTTTCAGCTGAAACTCTTATTATACATTTTTTGTTTTTTAAATCATTAAATGCATTTAAACGTATTAATTACGTTATTTTGTATCACTGTTAGAAATGTTTTAATAAATTTTAAGTAACGTGTAATAGAAGCTTATGGTCATGCAGTAATTGAAAAGAATTGAATAATATAACTGAAAATTAGGTTACACTTTTAGGTTACAGTCTTAAATGTAATGAATGTTAATAAAAAAAAACCTTTTTTAATAATTTTTTATAATAAAAGCTATTTTTTTATAAAGAAAAAAATTTTTTTATTATAGTACTAAAGTACTTTTAAAGCCATTCTGTTTTCATTCTGAAATTTTTTTCTATCTCTTACAATTCCAGCGACATTCGCTTCGAAAGAGAAACATCGATTTTTTTCTAAAGGGTGTTCTACCCTCTAAAAGTGCGTATGGATACGTATAAAAAAATACGTGTCGCTTATTTTTGTCTGGAGAATAATATACTAAATGCTCATTAAAATCGGAGAGAGACAGTTGGGTCCCTTTCCTTGTAAGTTACAGATTTTTTAATGTAATGAACATGGGCATTAAATTTGATGGATAGTTTAATCGAAATAAATTAAAACACTCAATTTTCAATTAGTATTTTTCAATACACTTAAATTTTCAGTTACTACAAACTTAAATATCTCATTAACGTATACATAAATAATCTTTTCAGTGACAGAAAATTTAAATTTTATTCATCAGTGAACATAAAAGATTAATAAAATTTAAGAACGTTTCTAACGGTGTACAATAAAACTTGTTAAATGGCAAGAAACATATGAAAAAGAACCTTAGTCAAATGCGTCATTATATGGAAAAATAATACATCTGGATTTACAATGTAGCGGCTATCTACGCGAGCTATACTATAATTTCAAGTGTACACGCATTAACATGTCAAAAAATAAAATTCCGACTAAATATAGCATAAAACGACGCGATAGCTCCGACAAAGTGTGTCTCGAAACGTAATTAAATAGAAACATCGTATAATAAAGCAAGCGAAAAAGTATCGCGACAATTAGCATACACTTTGTGTAGTGCTCTAATTAATTACTATACATCGCTTAACATACCTATAATTGTGTTAAAACGTATTTAATCGTGCTAAATAACGTGATTTATAATGATAAGAAATGTGTAAGGAAAACTTCAGCTAAAATAACATTTTGGATAGTGTAGACGCGATGCGGCGAAACACATAGGACCGCCATGCCAGACTGTGCTAAGCGACGAAGCGCTACTTCCCCTTCCCTGCGCGCCGCCGCCGACGCCGCTCGAGTGTGGGCCGTCCTACGAATTCGCGCGGCTTAATCGCATATTGGCTTAGACGTTTCCTTTTCTAATTCGAAAACTACAGCCAGTATCTCAAAATAGTGTAAGAATTTTTTGTTCCCTTTGATCCATTCTCCGCCCCCAATATGGCCCCGACCCATCTTAAGAAACACTCTGTATAATGAAAGTGTTTTTATTTTTTCTCTACGTACTCTACGAGCGGAGATATTGCGACGCAAAATACGAATTTAAAACTTTTATTAAAAAAAATTTAAGAAATGTCGTCATCGTCGTCGTCGCCGCTACGGAATGGGGGTAATGTCTTTTTGAAATTTTTGGCGCAAGAGGCAAATATGGCACTAGCAATGCATGGTCACATCACACATGGTCAGCGAGCATTGCAAGCGCTGCGATAGTTCTGCACATTTTACACATTCTACACTCTGCAGAGATTATAAGTTGAAGTCATTGAAGTTATTATTATTTTACGGTCAAGCGATCGCGGAGGAGTTGAATAAGCGATTGTGGCTAAAATTATATTATATACAATATTGGATTCCGGTTACCTCAAATATTGATAAAAATACTTTTAAGTCGATGTATTTTCGCATAATTAAATGTCTAGGTTATTCAAATAATATCGAAATTGTCATTGAGGAACTGTGAGCACATCTGTTAATCACGCCACTCTTAATCAGGTTTAATAACAGTGATGAAAATACATCCAATCGATGCGTTTTTGCATAAAAATAAGTAAAAGTTTGACAAAAAAAGTGTCTCTCTGCCTCATGAACCGTGATTAGTCATTGAAATCAATGACTATTCAGATTAAGAAGTTCACACCAACGAAATATTGCGATACACACTGCATACCCTGCATACACTGCATACATACACTGCAAGCATACACTGCAGACACTGCAGTAAAATTTTCATTCCTCTGCTTTACTTAGATCTACCGGAATAGTGGCTCGCATTGATTCCGCATCAGAGTTTCGCTCAATGGGACATAGGAAAATGAATTCCTTCGGATCATTTGCTGGATTCACACTGGATCTGACGTGCGTTGTACTGCAACTAATCAGAAAACAAGATTTTGCTTCGTATTATCGACACGAAATAAAATTCTGCTTTCTGATTGGTTGCAGAACGTCGTACGATGCACATCGGATTCAGTAAATCATGTAAATCCAACAAATGGGACATAGAAAAATAAATTCCTTCGGATCGAAAATTACATATAAGGGTGTCTCAAAATGATCTGACATTTTAAATTGCGCGCCATTTTTTTTGCAGCGAACGTAACGTACTAACCTTTAACAACTGGCATCAGGAAGTATTGAGGTTTAGTCATGGAGAATTACACGATCAAGCAACGCATAGAAATTGTGAAAATCCACTACAAATATGGTGAACATTTTGCAGAGACGGTTCGAAAAGTCCGCTATTTCGCGCCGCGGCGATGTGAATTGGCCACCAAGATCGTGCGATTTGACGCCATTGGACTTCTTTCTTTGGGGTTTTCTGAAAGGAAAAGTGTATGCCAATGATCCACAGACCATTCCGGAGTTGAAGGAAGAAATTAGACGTACCATTAATGAAATTAGTCCGCAATTATGCCAAAATGTCATTGAAAATTTTGTCAAAAGAATGAACGTTTGCAAACAGAGTCGAGGCGGCCATTTATCGGATATTGTGTTCCACATATAACCTCCATGTTTGTACTTTATATTAAACTAAAAACATGTGTACTTTTCAAATAAATAATATGTTTTATTAATACATTAAAATGTCAGGTCATTTTGAGACACCCTTTACATACAAGTAAGATAATAGTAGGTTCTAACTCATTATGAGTTAGTGCGTATACGTATACGATGTGTATATGTGTGTATGAGAGAGTCAGAGAAGGAGAAGTGCTTCACAAACATTGAGAAGGGAGAAGCGCGTCATCGGGGGAGGAGGGGAGGGAGTCCGTGTTAGAGGGGGAAGAGTTTTCCTTCTCTCTGCCACCTGTTGTAGGATGCAATTCTCTGTGTTCCACCCGTTGCGGCCTTAGACTTATAGTATTCGCGTTCTCTCTTCTTCCCATATTCTTTCAAACGTTCTTTTTTCTTCTTTCGCACGCGATTTTATTAAATTGATATGGTATCTATTTTATATTTCTTTTAATGATATGACTTAGCAACTAATTTTAATAATATTTTATATAATAATATAGACGAGCAATCGAGCGAGCTATCTCTTACTATCTATATTTATTACCTTTTCTCTCTCTTTCTCCCGCATTCTCTATCCAACTCCCACGTTTTATCTCTTTTCTTGCATGCAAAGATTTAAGATTTTTATTCTACCGAATTAATAAGTGCAAATCGAACATTCAAGAGAGCGTGATGACACCGTTAGACATCATGATAACGTCGGCACGCGTAATGTAACATGAAACCGCCAAGGCATGAGCGAAGGATGAATTAATTTAACTTTAGAAATTCACATGTATAATTGGATTATGACATGTTTTTCGTCTATTGCTCCTATACAGTTCGGAAAATCTCAATTTTTTTCAAATTCGTTTGCTATTTTTTTCCACAAATCTTTGCTGGGTTGCTCAAAAATTTTATCCTTTAATGCAATCCAAATTGCTTTTCACGTTTCGGACACAATTTTTGAAATTGTATTATGTCCTACTCGAAATGCATAGGAAAGAGATCTCCTGAAACCAATTAACGTAAACATATTTCTAATCGTATATTTGGATATACGGTATTGCTTTTCGAACACATTCTTGTTTTGTAATATATGGCTCAAAAGCAGTAAATAATTTGTCAAAAACTTCTGGAGTCATTCGAAAGTAATTAATGAATTTTTCATCATTATAAAAATGTAACTCTCTTATGAGATTATTACTAGCTCCATATCGTTTTCTATTATCAATTAAAAAAATTAAACGAACCCAATATTTTCGTTTTTGCACTTTATTTTTATTTTTATGTTTATTTAGTATAGAGCTCTAATCAGTTTCTTTAATTTAATCTCTGCTGCTGTACGATCAAGTATTTCTGACGATATTTTTTTACGGGAAGCAATAATGAACAGTGCTAACTGATCAGAATTCATTTTTTAGAAATTTCAATGAGAAAATTTCAACGAGAGAAACTGCAGAGAATTTTCAGAAACTGTATACATTGAACGTATGTACGTACATAAATGAACGTGCGTGTGCTGCGCAAAACTCAACTTCTATATGTTCTATGAAGCGTATTACAAACTCGCGTAATCAATAAGCTGCCATCTTTGATATTTCTGTTGGAACAGTCTAAAGGAATATAAAGATATGATTGGTAATCGTGTACTACCCAACTTTCTTGCGTATCATGGACATATGGAAATTAAATTCCACGTAACAAAAAGCGCGTAGTAAAGGCGTAACAACTCGAAAAACGCACCCCTGATTGGTTATGCGATACGCGTTACGCGAAAAATCTGTGCCATGGCAGCACCCTCAGGGTTCGCTCCTGTGGGATGCAGAACTGCGGAACGTTCGTTATTGGTCGTGGTTTCATTTCGCCGATTCCGCCGTTTTCTATTGCGTAAATTTATTGGTCGCACTACAGACTTTTGCATAATGCATAATGCATAGTGCATAAGGGAATCAACTAATTAAAATTCTTCTTTTCCATGGAATGGGAGGAAAAGAAAAATTCTGATTAGTTGATTCGTTTATGCACTATGCGTTATGCGTCATGCAAAAGTCTGTGCTGCGGCCTTATTTCTTTTGCAGATTTCGCCGATGCTTGCGTGTACAGCCGGTCACAAAAAGGTTGCAACACTTTTTTCGATGGGTTTCGGAATGCAGCTTGCTCATTGAGCGATTGGTTCTTATTTATCCCTGAGTAAATACCAATTATTCGGAGAGCTGCGTTGCGAAACCCATTGAAGAAAAAGTGTTGCAACCTTTTTGTGACCAGCTGTACATGTGGAACAAAAACTTATAAAAATTAATCTTATTAAGTTGATTTAAACAGATTTAAACGGAGAAAACTATCTCCTACAAGCGCATAGTTAGGCCCTGCGCACAATAGAAGGAATAAGAAATTAGGAATAAAGAATAAACAATTTCAACCTATCAGAAATGGGATATATCAGAATACACGATTTCTGATAGGCTGAAATTGTTTATTCTTTATTCCTAATTTCTTATTCCTTCTATTGTGTGCAGAGCCTTAATCAACATGCTGAGGCATGCTTGAATTACTACTTGAGTATTTTCTGGGTGTTATATCATCCTTGTTTAACATTCGATAAATAACAAGAATAAAATGATACTTGGGTAGCACTCGGGTGGGAATCTAAATATTATCCTAAAGGTAATTAATTACATTCCCTCCAGATAAATATGGAGGTCAATATGATCAGAACATGAATGTCATATATATAGTATGCAGAAAGGCGAAAATGCAAATCAAAATTAAAATGAGTACATAAAACACAGTCGGCAATGTTCCTGTATGTGATTTCCGATCCACAGGAATTCATTTTCCTATGTTTCATTGAGCGAAACTTGCGGATGCGAAATTAATGCGCGAGCCGCTATTCCGATAGATCTAAATAAAGCAGAGGAATGAAAATTTTACTGCAGTGTCTGCAGTGTATGCTTGTATCGCAATATTTCGTCGGTGTGATCAACTTCTTAACCTGAATAATAGTCATTGAATTCAGTGAATCACGGTTTATGAGGCAGAGCGACACTTTTTTTTCAAACTTTTACTTATTTTTATGTGAAAACGCATCGATTGGATGCATTTTTATCACTGCTATTAAATTCGATTAAGGGTGCCGTATAAATGTGATCATAATTCCTCAATGACAATCTCGATATTATTTGAATAACAGACATTACGTGAAAATATATCGACTAAAAGTATTTTTATCAATATTTGAGGTAACTGGAACCCAATATTATATATAATATAGCTTTAGCTACAATCGCACTTTCATTCAACTCCTCCAAAATTACGTGATCGTAAAAAACAATAACTTCAATTCAACTTATATTCTCTGCAGAGTGTAGAATGTGTAAAATGTGCAGAACCGTCGCTTGCAACTCTCGCTGACCATGTGTGATGTGACCGTGCAATGTTAGCGCTTCATTTGCCTCGTGCTCCAAAAATTCCAAAAGGACATTAACCCTACTCCGTAGAGGCAACGACAACGATGATGACGACATTTCTTAATTTTTTCTGAATAAAAGTTTCAGATTAGTATTTTGCGTCGCAATATCTCCACTCGTAGAACACGTAGAGAAAAAATAAAAACACTTTCATTATATATCCCGAGCGGTTCCAATCGAGCACACTTAGAACTTGATCGGTTCAGCTTATTGAGATCTAATAATTTCTAGCGCAACTCGCTGGCTCGTAAAGTAACCAGTGTCGCTACGCCAAGACACTACCAATGTCTTCAGACAATGTCTTCAAATATATGAGTATGTCCTTCTTTCTTTTGTGAAATTACTGTTTTATTATAAAAAAAAGTATAATAAATAATAGAAAATATAAATAATTGCAAGAATAATTTTCACATTTTCAAAAAAAAATCAGTTTACAAAAGAAAAAAGGATGTATGAATATGTACGATGGCAAATCAATAAATACCCGTGTTAGTAATGAAGACGCAAGCATTTCACAAAAATTTTTTTTATTTTTCAACGTAATCCCCTTTTAGGAGGATATACTTTTCCCAACGCTTCTGCCATTTTTTTAACCCCTCAGAAAAATACGATTTGTCGAACTCTGCAAAGACCTATTTAGTGCCTTTATTTCGGCGATGATCTTCTCATTCGACGTGAATTTCTTTCCACCGAGCCATTTTTTTCAAGTTTGGAAACAAGAAGAAGTCACAGGAAGCTAAATCCGCAAAGTAGATGCGGCAACAATTCGTAGCGCAATTCGAGCAATTTGGCTGTGGCGACTGCGGAGGAATGAGCTGGTCTTGATCGCGGCACCCATTGGGCCGACAGCTTTTTCATTCCCAAATTATCATGCAAAATATTGAATGTCGTTCCATACGACACGCCTACGGCCTCTGCTACTTCATGCACTTTCGATCAGCGAGAATCATGTCATGAACTTTTTCAACGATTTCCTCAGTAACCACGTCTGCCTGGGCGGCCTGGTGGACTTTCAATACATTTACCAATATTACTGACAAGTTACATTATTATATTACTAATTTGTATTAAGTATTAATTTTTTTGTTCACGGTCACTTTTCTAGAATATTGTTTTCTGACTACTTTGATTTCCGATCTAAATGACTCGCAGCGTACTACATGAAATGAAGAATACGGGATTTAGAATTATAATGAGTTTTGTAATACCATGTATATTTTTGGTTTATAGCGATGTTTAAATATTACGGCAATATTGAAAATGATTCGAGCGGAGTCGAAACGTTTGTTTTTGTAACTGTTTTATGAATTTTATGATTTAATTTAAATTAAAGTTCTTTGCTACATTACTGTCTCTTTATTCTTCTTTTGACTACATTGTTTTATCCATATGATTATTGGCACTGTCATTGTTCATTTAATTTTTTATTCAATATTTAATTTAAGACAGAAATTGTAAAGATTAAAAAGAGACTAATAGCATTTTCGGCCCGACCGGGTTTGCACCAACTTTGATTAGAAAATGCTTCGCTATTGATTGACGTTACACGTTCTATCAATAGAGAGCACCAAACATTATTACTTCAATCCAGGTTAGTGCAAACTCGGTCGAGCCGAAAACGCTATAACAATAAGATGCATCATAAAATACGTCAGACAAGGAAAGATTAAGTATGCCAATTTCTCGTCATAAAATATGTTTCGCAGTTGATAATCTTTATCTCTCACGCGACATCCATGGACTGGAATAGATAGAGAGGGCAAAAATTTAGAAAAAGACACCGTCCAACTGCACACACCATGTTATCCCTTCCACCATGGCCAGTACTGAAAATCTGTAGTTCCCATTACGTATACTACACTGGATTGGTACTGACAGTAATATACGAACACGGCCTAAGGCAAGGGCTATCCTAAGAAAAAAGCACGGTTGTCATTGGCTGTCGCTTCTTAACGATACCGACAACTGTCGGTAGACGTGTACAACGTACAGAATATGGATCCTGACTAGCATTTGATCGGCTGATTATGATAGGTGTATTCCCTTTTTACTGGTAGTACATCATGACGTCACAACAGTGCACTGCCGCGGCCGTTCTAAAATTACTGGTATTGTCAGCATTACTGTAACGTCATATTTCAGAACGGCATTGTAGTCATCGACATATAGAATGGACATATAGAATGGTAGGCATTTGCTATTGATGCAGTAGTACTACTTCAACTAATCAGGTTTAGTAAACAGAGAAAGAACGTTCATCCATTTATCTGCCTCTCACTCTTCTCGTATTTCTGCTCCCACCACTGCCATCGGTGGTCCATTCTATATGTCGTAGTAAACTAGCAGTAATGTAAACAGATATTATGGACAAACGCACTATACGTATTTTCAATAAATTTTGAACAAAAACAGCAGCGATAATTCTTCCGAAGGAGGTGCACTAATTATGGAATCACCAATTCAAGCAGTTTGACCTTGTGTTAAAAATTATATGGACACAGTTAATGAATATTCAGATGTAAAATTTAAAAGTCATTTTCAGTAAAATGTATATATTTGCATCTTCTGCACTTAAATATAATGTATATATTTTTTTATTTCCTGGATCTTCCCGAATATTCCCACGAATATTCCTACGCGTCGTGCTTCTTTAAATAACGCCATACGTCTGTTTTTTATTGCTTCACTCTCTAATTAGGTGAACACGGTGCAATAAGTTGAAGTGAAACAAACGTATATTTGTTTCACTTCAACTTATTGTACTATGTGCACTAGTTCAGAGAGTGCAGCAATAAAAAACCTCATATTGCACTGTAACTAAATCAGCATACAATGTTTTTGAAAATGTTTTTAAAAACATTTAAAAAACATTTTTAAAACATTTTTTAAGTGTTAAAAATAATGGGTTGTCCCTTTTTTTTATTAAAAAAATTGATTGTAACGTTTGAAGAAACATTTTTTTAACGTTTAAAGAATGTTTATTTAATGTTTAAAGAAACATTTCTTTGACATTAAAAAACGTTTTATAATTGAAATTATTTGAATAAAATGAAAAGAAATAACAATGTAGAATTTTTTAAAATTAATTTTTTTTATCGGCAATGCCTAAACTTTAGACAACTAATTTTATTAATTAATTTTAATTTTTAATTATATTTTAATCTTTTTCACTTACCGGCCGGGTTTTGAATCTGAAACCTCATGTTATTTTATTATTCCGACATTTTTTATTAATTTGAGTTTTAGAAAATAATATTTTTTACATATTTATAATAAACTTCATATCAATGTTAAATAAATGTGTTTTAATATTTTAAATAAATAAATAACAAAAAAATAAACATTTATTGAGTGTCATGTAAACATTTAAAAAAGATTTAATAAACATTAAATAAATGATAAGATTGGAAACAAGATCGTTTATGTTAAATAACATCGTTTATGTTAAATAACATTACTTTAAATATGAAGCGCTACTATGGTCTGAGTGTTGAGATGTTGAACTAATATATATATTCATATAAATGAATTAATTTCAGAAATGATAATTACGTGCCGATATGGTTGTCGGACTTTCAACGCAATCGATCTGAAATATTAATAATCCCCCCATAATTTCCCAAATTAATTTTAAAAAACTGTAATAAACTTATTGCGAAAAATATTGCCTCTGCCAGGTGTCGAACCCGGATCTCTGAGACAGTCTCGATGGTCTAAAGGCTCAGGACGCTCGTACGGAATGCAAGAGATCCGGATCAGAGACCCGGAGATCATTTCTGAAATTAATTCAATATATGAATATATACACATATATTAGTTCAACATCTCAACACTCAGACCGCGCTTCGTATTTAAAGTAATATTATTTAAATAAATGTTTCTTCAAACCATTATTTCAAATAAATAATTAATGTAAAATGAACATTTACTAAACGTTAAATAAACGTGAAATAAATGTTTCTTATCATCACATTATAAATGAATAAATAACGTAAAATAAACATTTTATGAATGTTAAACATTTAAAAAATATTTCTTTAAATCTTTATTTTAATGAATAATTAATGTAAAATAAACATTTAATAAACATAAAATAAAAATTTAAAAGTGTTTTTTTAAACCATTATTTCAAATGAATAATTAATGTCAAATAAACATTTAATAAACATTAAATAAACGTTCAAAAGTGTTTTACTTCAAATAAAAGAATAAATTCAAAGTAAATATTAAATAAACATTAAAAAACGTTTAAACAATGTTTTTTCAATCATTTATTTCAAATAAAAAATTATAATGTAAAATAATGTTTAATAAACATTAAATAAACGTTAAAAATAATAAATTTTGAAAATGAATCGTGAAAAATGTAAAATTAATGAGAAATAAACGTTTAAAAAGCATTTCAACATTGTCTGCTGATTGCGAACTGCCTTACCTCGAAAGCCGCAATAGCAATATAGCTACCATTTATGACATCATTGAAGAAATTAGACGCAGTACACTGCGTAGTAATAGCGGAATAATTTTTTAGTACTGGCAGTGTATATCGGAACACACCCGATGTAAGAAAAACATGCTCAATGCACATTAAATCACATTACAGACTCCTGATTTTGACTCGATTATTGACTCGGACTCTCGACTTAGAGTCGATCAATTACACTACAAAACTCTAGAGCAGCTCTGACTTCTGACGTAGAAACTTTTGACATTGATAAAGGTTTCATTTTTGCAATATCATCATGTTTGCAATAAACAATTATATCACGTTTCATCAGTATTATTCTCAATGCAAGAAAATCGCAGCATTATTAATGTTAATCATTATAAATGAGTTTAATAAAAAATGAATATTTGGGAAAAGAATGTGGGTGAAGCCTTGGATTGGTAGATGAAAGGAACAAGGTATACACCATAACTTATTCACAAAACTAACTTGTTAGCTAACTAACTTTAGTTAGCAGGATAAGTTTCAAAAGTATATTTTATTACATTTATGTACATTTTATACAATATTTATTTATAATTCTATATTTATTAAACAAAAAATGTATCTATTGTATATGACATGGTATATTTAGAAATAAATATTATCATGAGCAAATAACTAACAAGATACATTTTACTCTGTAGATGTCTTTGAATGGATACAGCTACATTTGAAGAGTTATTGAATAAAGTTACACCTTTAATAATAAAGTAAGATACTCATTTAAGAAATATATTTCACCTGCTGAAAAATTATCTCTTACTTTAAGACACTTAGCCACTGGTAAGTATTTCTTGAATTTGCTCTAAATTCATGTAATATATATCTTATGAGCACACATTTAAATAGAGTGATATCACTTTTTCTTATAGGTGAAACGCAAGAAAGCTTGTCAATGTCATTTTGCATAGGTCAGAACATTATATCAAAAATAATTTAAAAAGTGTTCCAGACAATGGTTGCTGTACTTAAAGATGAATTTCTAAGATTTCCATCCAATGAACTAGAATAGAAAATGATAGTTCAAGATTTCGAAAATAAGTGGAATTTCCCTAATTGCATTGATGCAATACGATTAGATGGAAAACATGTGAGAATTGATCCCTCTTTACAATCAGGATCCTATTATTATAATTACAAAAACACATTTAGCATAGTGCTATGCTAGCTTATGGTTGTTGTGGATGAAAATTTAAGATTCATATAAGTTGATATTGGCACTAATGATTGTATCAGTGACTCTGGGATATGGAACAAATGCTCTTTAAAAGCTCTTTAAAGCTTTAGATTCAGGCCAATTAGAATTATCTGCAGCATCTCTTCCTGGCACTGAGCAAAATTTTTTGTACGTTTTTGTTGGTGATGAGGGTTTTCCTCTATCCACCTCATTGTTAATGTCATATCCAGGATCACAGTGTGTTGGCCGAAAGGATAGGAGAATATATAACTATAGGTATATATTTGAAAGCATAATTTAAAGTTAGCAGTATAATTAAAAAAGTATAATTTTTATACAGATATTCTCGTACACGTAAGATTTCCAAGAATACTTTTGGAACTTTAGGTGCCAAGTTCCAAATTTTTAGATCCCTTATGCTTTATGATTCAAACATAGCAGTGCTTTTAATACAAATTTATTATTGCGCTTACATATTTTTCTTCGTTCAAATGTCATAGGCAAAGCTTTATATACTCCTGATAATATGCTTGATATTGAGGACATACAACTTGGCAAATGGAGACAGGAACGAGCAACATCTTTTACTCCATTAATTCATCAGGGAGGAAATAGATATGTTAATGCAGGTGTTTAACATTGCGAGACGAGTTATGTAATTATTTTAATAATATTTATACTGTTCCTTGGCAAGATCAAATAGTACGATGAGGACAGAAGAAAAAATAATATGCTTTCATATTTTAAATTTATGCACAATATATTTTTTTATATTTTTAACAATATTTTCTTATCTAATTAAAAATATGTATCCGATATTTAACGTAAAAAGTACTGCATTGAAATGATATTTGTTACTTAAAATTAAAATTATATTTCAATATTGTAAATTATTACATTTTGTAACTTTTAATATATATTATAAATAAAATGTAAGCCTTAGAGAAGTTACTTTAAGTCTTTAATCTCATTAATATAATCGTAGCAAAATAATTGCTTTAACTTAAAATATATCATTTTCGATAATAACAGTAGCATTAAAAAGAATAATTTTTGCGCGCACTTACTCAAAATAATAATTAATAATATTATAAAAATATAACATCAAAGTTACAATTTATAAAAATAGTTACATAAACTTGAATCTTAAAAATAGTATTATTATATATTAATCTTAAATCACATTTGAGTGTTTTAAACGTGAATCTTGAAAATAGTATTATTTATTTTATGAGGTGTGTACAAGAAGTTCATGCACTCGGTTCATCAAAAATCTAAATTAAATTATTCTGTAACAGGGATGTGGTCACCCTCGAAGTAAAAACTATTCTCTCCTTGGCAGAATCCACTTGGTCCAATGCTTATCCCATTCCTGAAAGCAGTGCTGCATGTCTTCCTTTGTCAGTTCCTTTAGGAGCTTCATCGTTTCTTGTTTTATGGTATCAATAGCCATAAAATATTCACCCCGCATGATATTTTTTACTTTAGGGAACAGGTAGAAGTCACAGGATGCTAGATCAGAAATGAATAGGGAGATCTATGGTAGTAATATTGTTTTTGGCGCAAAAATTCGCGCGTAACGAATGCGGTGTGCGAAGGTGCATTGTCCTGATGCAGAATCCATGCGTTCTCCGCCCACAATTCGGGTCGTATACGTCGCACACGTTCACGCTTTAAGACTTCAACATAGAATTTTGCATTAACAGATTCATCTTCTGGAACATATTCATGATGAACAACTTCACAAATATAGACAAAAAACTATGAGCATGGTCTTAATTTTTGAAAGACTCTTGCGCGCTTTTTCGGTGTGAGGCGAACCATGGTGCTTCCATTCTTCACTCTGCTTTTTTGTTGCAGGATTATACTCGTAAATCCAGGATTCGTCTCCAGTTATCATCCTTTCGAAAAAATTTAAATCTTGGGCATTTTCGATCCAATCATTAGATACATCCAGAAGCTCGACCGCTCACTGAGCGCTCACTTGAGCTCTTGTACCTGTTTGGTCTATATTTTTAGATCTAATGGAATATGCCAATCAGATGAAAAAGCTCACTGAGTGCTCAGTAAGCGATCGTGCTCCCTGACGAAAATGAGAAGTTTCATAAACGTTTGTTTAACGTTTACATGAGTGTTTGCAGAAGTTCGTTGAGAATTTAGAAACGGTCAGTAGAGTGTTCATAAAGCGGAAATTGCAACGTTACAACGTTTGCATTCTACAACGAAGGAATTTTCTGAAAATAAGAAGTTTCATGAATGTTTGTTTGACGTTTATATGACGTTCAGTTCACGTGTTGAGCCTGCTGCTACGCAGACATTTTATTAAAGAAAAAAGGTAACAAATTCTTTATTGAAAAGTTTCATCATATCGCGCCTTTTATTCATTTGATGTGGTTTTTTTAAATGCGAGAAATTGAATTTTATTATGTTCCTCTAGTATCCATGTCGTGCACTACTTGAAAATCGGATATGAAAAGAATGTAATCGGATATAAAAGAATGTTTGCTAAACGGAAGAAAAACGCTTATGTTATGAAGTTAAGAAAAACGTTTTTTGGGCGTTTTTAAGCCGTTTGCCTTACAAGCCTTACAAAACGTTTACTGAAATTTAATAATACATCATATTGGAATAGTGTTTGTTGAATAGAAGAAAAATGTTCGTCTTACGGTATTGAAAAAAGCGTTTGCTAAATGTTTAAAAAATCTGACAGTGAACTCTCTGTACGAAGGCGCATCCGCGTTTATTGAGCATCCTTTGGAAAGCGTCACTTTAGCATTACAGAACTTTCATGAAAAAAAACGATATATATTGTATAAGCGTTCTAAAAGTGTTCAAAACTGAATGGTGTTCTATAAGTGTTCTTATAAAGTGAAAACGTATAAACTCTTAAAAATTCGTCATCGAACGGTTGTCAACGTTTTATAAAGTTCCGTATTTTCGCCAGGACTTCTGGATGCATCCATTGCAACAGTCAGCACGTCTCAGTTTTTGTTCGTCAGTCAAAACTTTCGGAACAATTTTTGCACACAGTTTCCACATGTAAATCTTCTTTTAAAATTGTCTGAACACTACCGTTACTTATTCCAAGTTTTTCTGCAATCATTCTAGTGGTAATTCGACGGTCTTCACCAAATCGTGAGCACGTTGAATGTTCTCATCGATATGTGATGTTGAAGGGCTCGTGCGTCGTCATCGACGCTCTCCCTTTCCTCCTTGACTCGGTCCACCAATTTATACACAGTTCTACGCTTCATGGCAGACTCATCATACATCATATGAAGAATTTTCTGGTCATTTTTGTCAAGTTTTACGAAACATTTGATGTTGGTTCTCGGTTAAAATGTCACGCTCCATTTTGTCAACACGAAAAGTACATTAATAAAAACAGATACGAAAAGCAGAGATCTTATTCGATCGTGACCTAACTTTTAACTAAGGACACGTGATGCTTCCCCCGAGATGTTGCACCACTGTACAAGCTTACAGCGTCACCACGTCGGCAAAATAAAATTCAGTGCACGAATTTTTTGTACACACCTATAATCACATCACATTGTACACACCTCGTAAATCACATTTGAGTGTTTTAATAAATATTGCAAATATACATACATAAATATAAATATATATATTTATCTATTTATCTATCTATCTATCTACTAACTATCTCTCTCTCTCTCTCTCTCTCTCTCTCTCTCTCTTTCTACACATACACACACGCACGCACGCACGCACGCACACCTTAGCTTTGCATGGAATTCTGTATGACAGAATTTTAACTATTTCTGCTTCGCAATAAGCACGTTTTCACAGATGATAATGTTCATAATTGAGCTACATGTGCATCAAAATAATCGTAAGCATCTACTTCAAGAGCTTTTTCTTTTGATAAATCATTCATAACAACTGCTTTCTCTAGTAAACATGAATTATTATTATCTTTTTTGCCACGCTTAATATACATATCGTCACTCCCTGTTACAGAAAGGCGTTTTCTAATTATTGGAGTATTTGATGCATTTGTTGATACAAAAACTGGTCTACAAGGGCCGCAAAAAGGTTGAGAAAGTATACCTGATAAAATAGGTGAGGCTGATGAACTTTACTCAGATATATCCGCAAAAGTGATATAGATTGGATTTCAGATAGAATAACTTCAACTTCTGTCATCTGTGTGTCTTTTGGAATCATTACTCATTTTTAAAAGAAAATTATTTGTGCCTACGTATCTCGCAGATTGTTAGTTGTAATAAATGATATTTAACTTATATAATTTTAACTTTGATTTATGTTGTATGAAAAAAAAAAATAGTTGCTGTAACTAAAAAAACCATGTTAAAAAAACCATACTATGTATGGTAGATGAAATATGAACAGCTAAAATATAGGTATCATATAGCTAATATATCTTAACTGTAATATCTGTATTATAGCAGCAACAACAAATCATTTCGCCACAGTTTATAAATTTATAGTTATAGCAGTAAATATATTTTAACTAATCAAGATTAACTATGATACAGAAAATTTTTTTTCATGTAGATAAATGATAATAAACTTATTTTGAAATTTTCATCAAAGTAGATGTTGGAAGCTATGTTAACGCTCTCTTCTGTTTCAGAGTATAGATATTATATTATTGTCCTCATTAGCATCTAAATTTGATATGCTAGTAGCTTGAACAGTTGACTTTCTTAAAAATATAAGAAAAGGATATAAATCCTATTCGATTTATAAATATCATGCCACTTGATGTCGAATCCTTAATTTTTTATTCATTACGTATAAATTGTTGTGCGTAAATTTTCGAATCTTTTTTTTACCTGATTGCCTATGATAAAGAAATGCAGATTGTTTTACTTTTAATTTATTCTAATACTTCTATATATATATATATATAACTTTAATATTTAGTTACAATGTACGAAATCACACTAAATTAATTTTAAGTATTAAATAATGATGAATGCTTTAATTCCCAATAGGGAAAAAAATGTTGTTTAAAAAAACTTTTTAAACATTACATGCAAAAAGAGAAGCATAAAACCACAGTACTAGATATTGTTTGTAAAATTTAATAAATCATTACATTAATAAAAAATCTTTAGACGTTTCGGCCACAATCTGACCATCTTCAGTAAAAATCAGTATTAATAAATCGCAGAATTTACATAAATCTGACATTAAATTCAGCCATCAAAACTATAAAAATGTTCTCTCCATTGTTTCTTATATTAGCAAATATTGTTCTACAAGATTTAAAACAAGAAATTATTACGACCAATAATATTGTTTCGCCTTTTTATTTCCGTTATGTTAATGACATTGTATTGTCCGTGCATAAAGACAAAGTTGAGAATGTTCTGGAATTGTTTAATTCGTATCATGAAAGGAGAAGATTTACAGTAGACTTTGGCGACGAAAATGGCATTAATTTTTTAGATGTTAAACTAATAAGACAAGAACGAAGATTATCTTCGACATTTATAAAAAACCAACTATTCAGGGAGATATTTGAATTATTATTCGAATCATCCATTAGTACATAAAAGAGGTAATCATTGGGCAATTAGACAGAATATTGTTTTTATCCCATCCGAAAGTTCGAGAAAAAAATATTTCAGATTCTTAGTTCTTAGTTCACATTCTGTTAATGAATGGTTATCCTCTTGAATTCATTTTTTCAACAATAAAAAACAGAATAAAAATTTTTGAAAATAGAATTAATTTAGATAAAAATAGTGAGTTGAATAATAATGAAAACGATTCTAATTCCAATTTAAAAAAAAAGTTTTTTGTAATAGCATATTTAAGTAAAGTTTTGGAAAAATTTTAAAAATTATCACATAGTCAGGGCTTTAATATTGCTTACAAACCTATAAATAAACTTAATAGATTTATTAAAACTGGAAAAGATCATGCATGCGAAGAGGACCATTGTGGTGTGGTTTATAAGATAAATTGTCTGGATTGTGAGTCTTCTTATATTGGCCAAACAAAAAGAAAATTAAAAACTCGAATCAAAGAACAGGTTGACATAAGAAGATCCACCTCTGAGATGGAGGACCTCAGTGGTTTCACGCCACCAAGTGAATGAGATGCATGAATTGGATTGGGATAATATTAGAATTTTAGATACAGAACAATTATTATTTAAAAGAAAAATTTCTGAAATGATATACATAAAAAGTCAAATAAGTAGTATTAATAAGCAAAGTGACATTGAAGGTTTGTCTGATGTTTATCTGCCTTTTCTAAAGAAAGATCTCTCTCACACTTAAAAATAATTCTAGAACAATCTAAACTTTTGACATACATATAAATGGCGATAACATATGACAAATAATATGGACAAATAATAATACACAATGTCACGACGAATTTCCATCTGCGTGAGGAAAGCGCTTAAGATTCATCATTTTGTCTGTAAAACAGGTAACGATTTGTTAATCCTCATAAAATTGACTAGAAGATATTAACGATAGTTTAATTTTTAAATCAACATCTGGAAATTCTTGTTCTACATAACTTGCAATATGATAATTGGCGCTGCAACCATGTTGTATGATGTACTTTCACAAGATGAAAGAATACGTTTATGCATTTTTATAGTTTTGACGGCTGAATTTAATGTCAGATTTATGTAAATTCTGCGTTTTATTGATATTTGTTATTTTACTGAAGATGGCCAGATTGTGGCCGAAACGTCTAAAGATTTTTGATTAATGTAATGATTTATTAAATTTCAAAACAATATTTAGTGCTATGGTTTTATGCTCCTCTTTTTGTATGTTTTGATTTATAAACCATGTTTGTTATAATTATTTATTTTTAAACATTATTGAAAAAACGTTTTTAAAAACATTTAAAATAACGAGAAAAGTCTCCTTTTTTTCATTAAAAAAATTAATTCAAAAGTTAAAGAAAACGTTTGTTTAAATTTTTATTAAAAAAACATTTTTTTAATATTTCAAGGAAATGTTTTTTTAATGTAAAAAAAAACGCTTTTTTAAGATTTGACAAAAATGTTTTTGTAACGATAAAAGTAATGTTTAAAATAACAAGGAAAGTAGCTTTTTTCGTGAAAATAACGTTTTTTAATGTTAAAATTATTTGAATAAAATTAGGAAAAATATTGTACAACGCATAATATCTTTTTTAATTTATTATTTTTTATCGATAGTATATTTAACCTTAGACAACTAATTTTATTAATTAATACTCAGTTTTAATTATATTTTTATCTTTTTTATTTACTAGGTTTTGAACTTGGGATCTCAGAGTTATAAGTCTCATATATTTTATCCGTTACGCCATTTATAATTGTCGATGGACACAGTTCTTATTGTCCATAAATGATACACTTAAAGCAATTGTATTGAATTGAATTCTCTTCCATGTATTATTGTTTTTTCCGATCCGTTTTTTTAATTTGAATTATTTTAGAAAATAATAAAATTTTTTCAACCTTTATATTAAATGTCAAATAAACGTTAAATAAATGTTTTTTTAACATATTTTAAATAAATAAATAACATAAAACAAACATTTAATAAACGTCAAGTATATGTTTAAGAATATTCCATTGAATCATTATTTTAGACGAAAAATTAATGTAAAACGAACATTTAATAAACGTTAAATGAACGTTAAAAAAATCTTATTTTGAAAACGAATCATAAAACGTAAAATTCATTACGAATAAACGTTTAAAAAATATTTAATTAACATTAAATAAATGTTATCCTAAAAACGAATCGTGAAATGTAAAATTAATGAAAAATAAACGTTTAAAAAATGTTTAAAAAACATTTCCTCTCCATTGGGACATAATGGTCCAACATGAAATAAATATATAGAAAATGTTTCTTTAAGTCATTATCTTAAATAAACAATTGATGTAAAAAATATATTTAAATAAGCATTTAAAGACATTAAATAAGCATTTAAAAAATATTTCTTCAAGATACTGTTTCAAATGAGTAATTAATGTAAAACAAACATTAAATTAACATTTAACGTTAATTAATTTAACGTTAATTAATGTTAAATTAAACATTTTAATAATATTAAATTAACATTTAATAAACGTTTAAAAAATGTTACTCCCAAACATTATTTTAAACAAAAAATTAGTGTAAAACAAACATATCATAAACATTACATAAACGGTTAAAAAATTTTTCCAAACATCATTTCAAATCAATAATTGATATAAAATGAACGTTTAATTAATGTTAAATAAACATTTAAAAATTGTTTTTTTCATCGTTATTTGAAATAAAAAATTAATGTAAAACAAACATTTTATAAACATTAAATAAAGGTGTAAAAAATATTTTTTAGACAGTTATTTCAAACAAAAAATTAATATAAAACAATCATTTAATAAATGTTAAATAAACATTTAAAATATATTTCTTCCAAACATCATTTCAAATAAATAATTGATATAAAATGAACGTTTAATTAAGGTTAAATAAACATTAAAAAAATTTTTTCAGAACATCATTGTAAACAAAAAATTAGTGTAAAATTATATTTAATAAACGTTAAATAAATATTTAATAAATGTTCCTCCGAAACTTTACATCAAACAGAAAATTAATGCAAAACAAACATTTATTTAACATTATATAAACATTTAAAAAACATTTCTTCGAAACATTTTTTCAAACGAAAAATTACTATAAAATTAACATTTAATAAACATTTAAAAATGTTATTTTGGAAATAAATTATGAAACGTATAAAATTAATTACAAATAAACGTTTAAAAAACGTTAAATAGACATTAAATAAATGTTATTTTGAAAACGAATCGTGAAATGTGAAATTAATGAATAATGAACGTTTGAAAAACGTTTAAAAAAACATTTTCTCCCCATTGGGAATTGTTATCTGTGAACCCAAGTGGCTTCTGCCACTTTTTCCCAATAATGCGAAATATCCCACAAAACAGGTCTTTCACGCAATTCTTATATTAATTTCGATATTGTTTGTTCAACTAACTACTCATTATTGCAGAGTTACCGAATTCTTATATGTTTCAAATTCCTTCATCTAAAAATTCGTTGATATATAACACATGATATATAACACCAAACTTATCGCAATTTTATTTGCTACGACTCAGAATCGCCTGACTGAAAATAGAGTGATTTCTATTCTTGAGTCGACAGTTAGAATCGGCAGCTGCCTTGCTGTGATTGGTTGAATGATAGTCGGGAGTCCGAGTCAGTAGTCGAATCAGAGTCGAGAGTCTGTAATATGATTACGGCTTTATACACAGATACATCTTGGGTGCGTTACGAGTTACGTATAAAGCGCATGCTGTATCATTTTATTCTTCTTTATTAATTGATGAACAACAAGAACAAACGATACATCATGCGTAACTAGGAACGCACCCCTTCTCTCCTTCTACCATCGATTAATAAAGCAAGTCAAATGAAAATCGTGTAAAAAGATTATGCGATTCGAAATCACGTTATGTCTGCGATTCCTGAGAGTCATATTTCATAACCAATAAAACAGAAATTAATATTAATATATCTTGGAAACGTGTTTTGTATAAAGTGTACGTAAATCTTAAATACTATGGAAGAAAAAACGGAAAATGTAGGTGAACAACCAACAGAAAAGTTAGTACTTCATTTGATATTGAATTTAAATTTTTTACAGAATCCCATTATAGATAAGGTATAGATAAACTTATATTACGATGAAATTTTATAATAATGCATGTACACAGTAGAATAAAGAATAATTTTTTAAGTTTTACAAAAAGGAACAATCCTTTTCCAAAAATTTTTTTAGTATATTAAACTCTATTTTGACTTTTTAAATGAAATAAAATTATATTGAGAAATTTGTGGTTAAAGTTGTAAAAAAAGTTACTTTAATTAATTTTACTAAAATGTTTTAATTAATTATACTTATTGCGATATATTATTCATTAAAAGTGTTAATTTATTTTAAATTAAAACATTTTCTTGAAATTATATTGTTAAGATTAAAGTCATAATTTACATATTTATAATTCAAGAAAAATTGTAAATTGAACTATTAGTGATTGTAGTTAAAGAACTATTTAATTGTCTAATGAACCTTAAAAACTTTTCACATTATAATTAAGGGACTATTTAATTGTTTAATGAACCTTAAACATTTTTCATATTATTGAATACAAAATTAGTATAAAAAGTAATGGATTTTAAAAGATATAATTGATGGCAAATAATAAATAATAAAAATTTTAAAATCTCTATCAATATTCATCATTTAAAAATAAATTTAAAAGTAAATTTTTTGTAAAGTAAAGTATGGAATTAATATTAAACTCAACATATACAATATTGATTTAATGTCATTTATTCATAGGTTTACAATATCTCCATGTATTATCTTTTGTAATCTAAAATTCATGTTTTTAAACAAAATAAATATTTTTAGTATATTATTATGTAATATATATTATTATAATATAATTACAAGAACCTGAAAATTTACAAAATAAAGTACAACAAAATGAAATATAACTTAGGTATTAATTACTTATCATATAATAATGGGAAATAAAATATAAGTTGAGTATATCTGAATATATTTGAATATAACAGCTGCTTTTAGCAGAAAAAATTTATCAGCGAGCATTCAGTGATTCTTTTATATAATTTGTTCTTGCCTTTGCTGAATCTCAGTATAGGAATCATATTAAAGAATCATATCGAGGAATCACTGAGTGCTTATTGATCGGTTTTCATTGCTACCAAATGCAGACAATGACTGCATTTAAGAGGCAAAATAAAAAGCAACTACGTTAGTAATCATTTAGCGATTTTTTATTACAATTAATGCCTACACTTGAATTCAGCGAAAAGCTAAAAGCAAGAACCAGTCACATTAAAAAATCAGAGCTCACTCAGCTCCTGAACACAGTCATTACTTAATACATTCACTACTTAAATACATTCAGATATACTGATAATATTTTATTTTGTATCAGGGGATATTTTAATATCTCGCTCTAGTTAATATCTTACAAGAAATTAATATTTGAATTATATTTTGTATTAATATCATTTCGGAAATCATCAAATCATAGTTCATTGTATAAATGTAATATCATAAATATTTTTTAATTTTAATTCTAAGTTTTCTACAAAATTTTGATGCATTAGAATATTTTTCAGATCACAATTATATTCAACATAAAAATACCATAAACAAAATTGATTATTTTTAGTTTTCAACATTTTATTGAATTGTGTTATCTTTTGCGCAGTAAATTGTATTTATATTTAAATATTTCAAAGGAAGATGTTAAAAAAGAGTTAATTTTTGCTCTTTTTACCAACAAGGTGTAAGTAAAAAGAATAGTGTTTTCTGTAGTCAAATATTTGCTTTTTTTGAAGGATGTTAAAAAAATTCTTTGCTAAATAAGAAACATAAATAAAAAATAACATTTTTTATAGATTTTGACCTTCTGGATATAATAAAGTTTTAAAAAGTTCGTACATTTAGGAAACACCTCTAAAATTAATTAAGATATATAAATTTAGATATATATTTATGTTTGTGATCAATTTTCGAAGTGTTCCCAAAATGCTATAAACATTTTAATAATTTTATTATATTTAATTTGTCAAAATCTATAATAATACTACTCCTCTTTACACCTTTTTAAGCAAAAATCTCTTTTTAAGAATCATTTTTGTAAGCGCAACACTTATGCTATCAATCTACAGTGAAAGGATTTAATAACCAATTTTGCAATTAGGTCTGAAAGGAGAAAAGAACTTCCCAATTATTTAAGGAATCTAATTAACTGCTTAAGAAATACGGGCCGCTTCTTGAAGATCTATTGGAAGATTATTTTTGCAATTCTGTGGGCACTTTTTCTTATGCCTTTTCCCTTGATTTACAATTATTTGGTATTCCTTTCCTATTTTTCTATATATAATGTTATTTTTTAAACCTTATTAATTTGAATTTTTTAAGATTTTCTACAATTTTATAAAAAAATAACTAGATTCTGTAAATCTTTCTAATATCTTATCTGCAATATTTTCTAGGATATAAATCTACGTATCTCTTTTATTTTAATTTACTAATTCTTAATAAATTCTGGATTTTAATCTACTCTCTTTATAAAAAAAAAGAAAGAAAAAAGCTTAAGTACAGTATATATAGTTTAAATTTTGTTTAAATTTCAATTTTAATAATAAGTAACTTAATGATTTTTGCAGGAAGTTAGATGTGCATTTGTAGTATTACTGATGGGTGGTTATTGGGTTGCCGACTGCTTTCCTATGGCAGTAACATCACTCATCCCGATTGTCCTGTTCCCAGCTTTGGGTATACTTAGTACGGCTGATACATGCGCCTGTTACATGAACGATACAATAATGGTATTCATCGGCGGTTTAATCCTTGCTATCGCTATTGAGCACAGCAATCTTCATCTTAGGATTGCTCTCGGAGTCATGAAAACGGTTGGTTGCAGCCACGCAAGATTGCTCGGTGGTTTATGTGCGGTCACGACTTTTATATCCATGTGGGTGTCAAACACCGCAGCCACCGCTATGATGGTGCCCATAATATTTGCCGTTTTGCGGGAGTTGGAACAAGTATTAAATGATTTCTTTTGTTTAATATCTGATAGCATGTATGAAATTCTATATAAGTAAATTTACATACGTACACAATCATGCATGCGAGAGTGTGTGCACTTGTAGAATACAATTTATACTACTCTGTTAAAAATTCGAAGGAAAAATTCGAAGGAAACTAATGAAGAATTAAAACCTAAATGCTATAGTACTAATTAATTAAATTCTAAAAAGTAAAAGCAATACTAAGTGATACTATCTTTCTTACTTACTTAACTCTAATGACATGTATCATTCATATAAAAGATTTAATATTAACAACTATCGCCAAATTAAATTTCCTATCAACCATACTAAATTAAATAAAGAACTCGAGTGATACCATCTTCCATTTTTATACAATGAAACCTAAGCATACATTAGACTGATAAGAAAAAGAAAAATATATTTCTTTAATCGGCCTCAAGCTCAAAAACTTCCATTTTATATTAAAAGAACACCCCTAAATTTTTATCAAAGAATATTAAGATTTAGAGATCGCTAGTGAACAATTTTTTAAACCAAATTAAGATTTTCCTTAATACATGTTCAATTTGATGTAAAAATAGTTTAATCTAGATTTTAAATGTGATATTGTATGTTTTTTTTAGTCGCTGAACACTATGCAATCATTCATTTAGCTCTATAATATATGTTTTAAAAAAATACAATCCGATTAATGTAAAAAAATGACCAAATTTTAAGTTCAAGGTCTATTTCAGCAAGGTTCTAAGCGTTTAAATAGGTCGTTACTCTCCTCAAAATTGTAAGTCTGTTCATCCGGAACAAGATTGGACAATTGGAATTTTAGTGGGACCTCTTACAGAGCCTTTAAAAGTTGTATTTAATTGGATTATAAAACGTTTTTTAGGATAGAAAAAATCTGTTTTCTGTTCTTAAAAAGGTTCTAAATTATATCGCTTTTTGGTTTTGACATCCTTAAATCAAATGCCTCAATTTAATGATAAAAAACTTTTTATTAGAAAATGAAATGAGTAAATAAAAAAATATGATTTAATTAATTGAAATAAGTTACATATTATGTAGTATGTTTTCTTTATGTATTCATTTCATTTCTTAATAAAGAGTTTTTTATTTTCTAATTGAGGCATTTAATTTGAGAACTTGTAAAAAAATTTTTTCTATCCTTAAAAACAATTTATAATCCAGTTAAATACAACTTCTGTAGGAAGTGCCGGGAAAATTCTAACTGGATCTTGTTCTGAGTGATCAGATCTACAATTTGAGTAGAATAATGATCCATTGGAACGCTTGGAACCTTTCTTTCGACCTTTAATTTAAAATTTGGTCTTTTTTTTCACATTAATCGGGCTGTATTTTTAAAGACGTATATCATAGAGCTAAATGAATGATTGCATCGTGTTCAGCGACCAAAAAAACATACAATACCACATTTAAAATTCGATTTAAGTCATTTTTGCATCAAACATGTATTTAGGAAAATCGAAACTGATGCCAAATAAATTGATTTAAGAATCGTTCACTAGCAACCTCTAAATCTTAATATTTTTAAAAATTTAGGGGTATTCTTTTAGCATAAAATGGAAGTTTTTAAGCTGAGAGGCCGATTAAAACATTTTTTTCTTTTTTCCTAGTCTAGTATACAGGGTATCCTTAAAAAATGGCATTACCCATTATGATCAGATAGAGTGAACCGAACTGAGTCGAAAAGTCTTCTATCATTTTGCAGGTACAATAAGTTAACAAGATATAATGTTATAAAATATTAATGTTTAAAGATAGCCGAAAACGTGCGTCCGCCTGGTCTACTACTACCGAATGTACGGCGCGCCGTTCGAGTTACGACGTTTAAAGGCTCGCCTGCTAGGCCATTTTCGCTTCCTGCGGCCCGCGAGCCACGCGATCGGTGGACTGTACATTTTAATAGTAGGCCGGGCGGATTTGGACGCGCCTATTTGGCTATTTTTAAACAATAATATTTTGTTAACTATTGTGCAAACTGCAAAATGATACAAGACTTAGGTTAATTGTTCACTCTAATTTATATATCGAAGTATGTATACCTTTAATCTGTGCCAAAATGCCGACAGTCTTCCTATTGACTATTTCAACCGCCATTTGTGATCCAATCCAACAAGCGCTTAGTATTATTGGTATAAGATTAATAAGTAAAAAAATGGAAGACTCCTCTATACGCTACTTTGATATATATTTTAGTCCACTCTACCTGCTCATGATAAGTGATGCCAAATTTTAGGACCGCCCTGTATATATATATATATATATATATTGATATCAACAATTGGCGTCAAGTTAAATTCCATACCAACCANTTCATAAATCTATGTATATATATATATATATATATATATATATATATATATATATTTGTATTCCTGTTGAATAATTTTCTCATTCTAAATGGCTTTAACTCTTATACAAAATTTTTATATCGCAATTAAAAGACACGATAGTGTTGCGTCTAATGAACGCGAGACCGCCCCGTATCTTTACGCGAGTCAGCGAGTTGCGAGCATCCGAGATTTTTGGTTTTTTAATAAAAGATATTCAGATCGACTTTTGAGTATAAGCTCAATTGACAGCTTGGATCCGAATTATATAATAAATGTTTATTTTACCTTTATGTGTTCTACGAATGATGTGATGCGAAATCAAGCGAAATCCGAAATGTCAAATTTTTATGTAAGTCATCGATGCTACGTCATCGCCTCAAAAAATCTTCTCCTTTTCATATTTTTGATAGTAGCTGTTACTCGTTTATTGCGACTCTCATTTACTTATGGTTTCATTAGCACTGTATATCGACAGTAAAATGAAACGGGTGATTCGCAGGATAATAATCAATAATAAATTTATCGATAAGTAATTATAAATTTGACGGATTGCGCGAATAAATGAAATCAATAAGATTTGTAATATTGAGAATAAATTTCTTATTATTATTTTCTATTCAGCAATATTAATAATGTAGCTGTTACACATAACATGCTTCAAAAGCCATAGTGGATGTTTAGATGTTCAAGGATATCTCTCGTTAATTATACTACAAAATGCGTAATATCGTAATAAATTTTTAAAAAAGGTAAAAAGAGGCGTACTCTCAGAAAATGTTCTGAGAAAAAAATCGTTACATAAATACTATTATACTATTATATTTGTTATAATATATGTCCTTTTCAATCGAACAACTTTTCCAATATTTTCACTTATCATCAGAAACAACGGAGATATTTTAAATGATCAAATTAAAGGAAAAGATAACTTCCTATATAAATAGGTTTGGAATAGGAAATTATCTTTTCTTACAAGGAGCACACATACAAGCACGTATAATAATTTATTTAATGGTATATAGAATGTTTTCTTTAATTTAATCATTTAAAATATCTCCGTTGTTTTTGATGATACAGGAAAATATTGGAAAAGTTGTTCAATTGAAAAGGACACATACTATGATGAGAAAAAAATTTTTCTCAAAGTCATAATTCTTGAGATTTCAAGATTATTATGATTTTTTTAAATGGAAGCATATTTTCATTAATGTAGTAACGTAGTTCATAAAAAAAAAAAATTCCATATATGATATGTTGTCCTTCAGATGACCTTGAACATAAAAAAATCACATTTATATAGGAAAATGAAGAGTTAACATACTTAAATGATTTCAATGAAGATATTTATTTACTTTAGTTCAGAAAATATTCGAAATAATTGCCATTAACTTCCATATAGTTTTGAATGCGATAAATAAATGATTGTTTCGCATTTTCAATGATTTCTGAGTGATTCTGATTGTCGATACATGCACGTCGAATTCTTTCTTTCCGGTGTTGTGAAGATATTACAATAAACTCGACAACCATCATGCTGGAACCATTTGTCAACAACTGATATTGTACATGGATTGTTAGCTATTGCCATCAAAACAAAAGGTTTTCGTCATCTTGCGTCACGGATAATTGTAAACATTACTTATGCTAGCTCGGACAAAGTTGTGCTCATTTCACAATATGTTTATAAACATTTACCTAGGAACATGAATCGCTAGAAATACTTAAAGATATTCAATGTAATCTTGATATCGCATTAAAGTAGTTGTTTTAGCATTATACGCATTTCTGTAATCAAGAAAAAAAATGTAGAACTCAAGAAGAAAAAGTAGAAACAGTTTTAATTTATAGAATCAGGCCGAAATTCAGTGCAAGAAAGAATTCGACGTGCATGTATCAAGATCACACATCAATCAGAATTACTCGGAAATCATTGAAAATATGAAACAATCATTTATTTATCGCATTCAAAAATGTATGGAAGGCAATCATTTCAAACATCTTCTGAATTAAAATAAATAAATATCTTCATTGAAAACATTTAAAGATGTTAACTCTTCTTTTTCCCATATAAATGTGATTTTTTTTATATCCAAGATCACATCTAAAAGACAACATATCATATATAGTTCAATTTGTTTTTTTATGAACTGCATTACTATATTAATGAAAATATGCTATTCCATTTAAAAAAAATCGCGCTGTCCCTGAAATCTCAAAAACTATGATCTTGAGAAAAATTTTTTTCTTATCATAATATGTATCCCTTCCAATCGAACAACTTTTCTCTGTAGTATTTTCGTATATCATCAAAAACAACGGAGATATTTTAATTGATCAAGTTAGAGGAAACACCCTGTATATAAAGGAAAGGCTATGATGAGATACCAAGGTCATTTTGAATAAATGTTAGAAGTCTATGGGCAAAATTAAAAAAAATAATAGGTTATTTTGAAAGGAATTTAATAAGCTTTAAGATAACGTTATATAAAATTTAATTCAAAAAAAATTCTATTTTTTTTAAATTAAAGAAAGTAAAAAGTGGGCAAATCACAAAGTCAAAAAATTGTCCTCCTAATATGAGATGCCCCGAGAAATCGATAGTAAAACGCAAAGGATATCAGTATTGCAATTAAAAAACTTTATTTCATGTTTCTAAAATGCAAACAAACATAGCCAAAAAAAATAAGCATGCGATAAATTATACTTAGAACTCGTCTTCAGGTAGTTGGAATCAAGCATCATAGAAATAGGCACTCGACATTCATTCTGATTGTCCTTTTTTATTATTGTACAATAACATTTACTTTTTAATAACGATTTTCACTATAACATAGGAGCATGGGTTATTTCATATTAGAAATACCCTGGGTATCTCATATTACGATTTCCAAGCCTTATGATTTTACGATCATCAAATCTAACTTTTATAATTAAACAATTCAACATATTCCATATTTTTCTATTAGTACGACCTTACTTTATCGCTACATGAAGAATTTATTGCCAAATATTTATTTATTAAATAATAAACAAGATTTAAAGACTCATCTCAATGAAACTTGAAGACATCCAAATTCTAAATCTTTTTTTACAATAACTACAGGCATAATCTAATGAATTTTCTACTAAAAAGTTTTCAATCCAAGAGCAATAAATTCATGATAGAGTCAACAGATAACGTTTATTAGTTTAACAGAAACGCCGCTATCCCATATTAGGCGCCTATCTCATAATAGGGGGCTTTATATGTGTGTGCGTGTATATATATATATATGTATATGTACAATATGTATACTTAGGTTTTATTATATAAAAATGAAAGATTATTTGGGATCGTATTATTGGAATTGTATTATTTATTTATTTTGGTATGATTGGTATGGAATTTAATTTAGCGTCAGAGTTGTTGATATCAAATCATTCATACAACTTGGATTTTATTCTTTAATTTAATAGAATTTAATTTGATTAATACTGTAACATTTGAATTTGAATTTTTCATTTAGTACATTAGTTTTTTAAAAAGTAATTTTTAATGTAGAATTAAATCTGTCATTACTTGAATTGGAAGAAGAAGACCTTCAATAAGAATCCTATCCTTAAAGAATAACTAAAAACTACTATTATATGGATTGGACGCTCGGATTTTATTCGATAAGCATATATATTCTTAGCGCCCTTTTTTTACATTTTAAAAAAAAAGTTTGTACTGATATAACACATTATGTAGTGCTAAATGTCTTTCTATAAACATTTTACTGGTAAATATTAACAAAAGAGTACCCAGCCTAAATGACCCTGACGAGCTTGACATATGTTGTCAAGGTCATCACCCTGAGTGACCTCCAACAAGGTGTCGTTCATTATTCATTAAAAAATTATTAACCCAAAAGTTTGAGAAATAATGTCTTTTTTCTGCTATATAAAACAGAAATTTTTTGTTATAAAATATATTTTACGACTTTACGTATAAAGCGACTCTTACCCCCCTCCCCTGCCTCCCTGCTAACGATATATCTACACAACTTGCATAGCCGCATAAACGTATACATATAATTATACGTATACGTATAAAGGAAATTATCCAATTCTCTTATAAAGACGCATGTAAAACGTGATTGGATAATTTTCTTTATGCATACGTTTATGTGGCTATGCAAGTTTATGTGAATATACCCTAACAGGCTCGCAACTTCCACGCAAAGCGATTCCCATCCCACCTTACCCCTACTTAGGGGCATACAACTTCTACGCGAATCCCCACTCCATCTCCTCCTTTGTTTAGATGCGCAAGACTTTTTACGCGAGAGAAGAGAATAAGGTGGATCTCACTTGGCGTGGAAAGTCGTGCGCCCCTTGGCAGGAAAGAAGATGGGGTGAGAGTCACTTCGTATGGAAGTCGTGCGCCCCTCCCTCCCCGTAAGCAGAGGGGAAGATAGGGATGAGAATCACTTCACATGGAAGTCGTATACCTCTAAGCAGGGGAAAAGATTAGGTGCTTAGGTTCTAAGCAGGGCTCCCCTAATGTGATATGATGACATTCATTTGTATATCTAAACGCGTCGCGTGTTTATATTGACATCATTTCAAGTTTATTTTCTAAGTAGAACAAAAACCTTAAAAAACTGTTGAAAAAACGCAAAATAGATTATAAGTAAACATTTTTAATACATTACTAGTGTCCGTATAGGAAATGTTAAAAATAACAATCAATTAAACATTTATGAAATCGGTATAAAAATTATTATAAAATGTTTTTTTTATTGTAAAAAAATCATTTTAAAATGTTTAGTTAGAAGCTTGCAGCGGCTACAGCACACAGCACATAAACAGCTAGTGAAGGAGCGGTTAGAAAACCATTGATTTGTTACTCTCAAAGAGATGAATATTATATTTAGAACGTAATTGCAAATACAGGATATACTAAGGCCCGATTGCACCAATGTTATTTTAATTTTAAGTGAGACTTAAAACTCTCTTTGTTCCTGTCTCTATTTCGATTTTAAAACGAGGTAAAGAGAGTTTTAAGTCTCGCTTAAAATCAAAGTAACGTTGGTGCAATCGGGCCTAAAGATGCTATTTCATTTGTGCGTTTTGTTGACAAATATGTATATTATACGAAACAGTTACGGACCCGATTCCCAGTTTTTGATTGACGACCGCTCACCAATCAACAAATGAATCATATTTGCGCTTCACTGATAATATACAACTCTACCAGAATATCTCAAGTAAGAACTATTACGGACAAAGCGCGAATGAGACAAAATCAGAAATGAATTTGTGCAATAATCCACTACACATCCAGGCATTGTAACTTGACAAATTCATGTCTTTATTTCATTAAAATAATAATTCCAGTGCAATCCTTGACCACTCATTTATATTTTATCTTAAAAAGCGATTTTAAAACGTTTGTACAATGCAGTTATTTAATCAGTTCCTAAAAAACATTTTTAAAATAACTTTAAACAATTTTAAAACAATAACCATTCTTAAAAATTTGATAAACGTAGTTGTTCTACTTGGATTCTTATTATCTTCTGTATCTGTAAATTCTTAGCAGTTTTGTTTGAGTCCTTCTAAGTGTACGATTCTTGGTCTGTTATATGTATATTGATACGAATAAGTGTTATTAGTAATATTACATTTACACGAATTTATATATTTAACATATAATTCTGATGATCTAATTTCATTAATAAACAAGTTATTCGTGATAGTGTTTAATATGCAAATTGTGGAAATTTATGAACTTATGAAAATATCCAGTGAGAAATGACAATGAAATTGACATCGATTTGATGATTTCCACGTCGAATCGACATCGATTCGATATCGATTCCATTATTATTTCTCATTGGATATTTCTACTAATTTTTGGAAACCCAAAAATTTTCTCATTCACTTATAAATATTATAAAGCTATACATGGACAAAAAAGACAATGTATAACATGTAACTTTAAGATGAGCATATTGAATATAACACTTTATCTGCTAAAGCTTATTTGGATACAATAGAGATTTCTTGCTTTATTGCATATTTTTTGTTAATAAAACCATCACAACAATCTTTTTTATGAAATATGTGATAAAATTGTTATTGATTTAACTAATTTTTGCAGAGAGATAAATTAATGTTCATATAAATAAAATATATAGTATAAATAAAGTATATATGCTCATTATGTATATATACAGTCGAACCTTCGTAAAGTTAATCTCCGGTTTTGTTTTAACATCCGCAAAAGTCATGTCTTAACCTCCCACATAGTAATCGAGCACATATCGCACGCGCATTTGTTTACTTTTATGGACGTCGGTCGGTTCCAACAAGTTTTATAGAAGTTTAACTGTATACATCTTTATATTATTTTTCACATTAGTTATTAAACGATTAATAAAAGAATAGTAACAACTTGGTGGATAAGGGATTGTCATAGACGAAGCGGTACGTGGCAGTAGAAAATTTAATAAAAGTCGTATCTTGAAAAAACAATGCATATTTGGCGGAATAAAACACAACAAAGAAAGTTTTTATTGTACCTGTGAAAATCGGCTTTTAGAAATTTTATTACCATTAATTCGTAAATATATTACCTCTGGATCGATTATTTATAGTGATATTGCTGGCGCGCATATACCCTATAAGCGCATAATATTATTTGATATTAAGTAATATTTCAGATATATTCTTAAAATATTAAATGTAACATTTTAAGAATATTGTATTAAAGTCATATAATATTAAGTAATATTCTCGAAATATTAATGAAAGGTTATATGTTCACCCTCCTGATAATATTGTATGATTATTAAAAGTAATATTATTTAATGGTACTGTACTATACTAATATTGTATAAACATTAAAAAGATTATAACAAAATTTACTTTACTTTCTAAAACTGTTACAACTGTTTAGTATAAGTATATGTTTAAAGACTGAAAATAATTTTGACGCGCAATTGTAGAACTGGATATGTACTTAAAATCATGCGAAAATGTTTTTTTAGCACAAGATGAAGCATAAACTGATAAGAACTTTTCGTTACTGGATTGTGAATTCAAATTGCACCAAATTAAGAATAATTAATTATAATTTATAAATATTTTAATATTTCAGGGATATTAAGACATAATATCTAGGATATTGTATAAATGGACATATAATTTCTATGGAATACTCTTATAATATTAAAAAATATTATATGGTATTTTCGAAATATTATAATAACATGTTTTAATTTTTTAATAATAAATATATAACATTCTAAGAATACTTTGCGCTTATAAGGTACTACCCTTAATAAAAATGAAAATTATATTCACAAAGTTGTAAATCATTCTGAAAGTTTTGTGGATCCTAATATTGGAGGTCATAACATCGAAAGATTATGGAGAGAATTGTGAGCAAAAAGGATAAGATAGAGTGGAAGCGCTCATAAGAATTCAATAATAAATTTCGTATCGAGTTTCAGCTCTTGGTGATTCAGTACGAAATTAACTTCAGTGAACGCGCCATATTTGAATGATATAAACGCATTGAATGATATAAACTCAATCGAAAATACTTATTACTAGATTGTAACAGATCATTACTAGATTGTAACAGATACATTATTAAATTTCCTGTAAGAATTAATTATAAATATTTATTGTAAAATATAGTTTCGTACATACACATACATATATTTACAACAGATAATACTTATATTGCATAAGATAAAAAATGTCTTTCACATGTTTTAGGTCTATAAGATATTTAAAAAATATCTTACAGATATCTATGCAACATAAGTATTATCTGGGTTTGTACATAATTTTTTCTTTTTTGGTTTCTATCGCTTTGTTAGATCTTTTTTCAAAATGTTTCAATTCTTGTCGAATGAACCTTGCTTCCCGAATTATCATCAAATTTTTTTGAAATGCAGTTATTGCTTCATCGCTACATAATGTAATTTGCGGACAACAATTTCAATTGAACGCCATGAAATTCTTACAAACGTTCTTACAGTGAAACATATTGCGAATGATCGAGGTAAAATGTTGTTCCCACGTCTGTATCTTTTCAAAAATTTCGTGTTTAACATGAATTAATTCTTTGGAATTTTCGTATTTTTGCAAATGGTGAATGCCTTATACTCCTGAATCATTATCTTCGTCGATTTGCAACATGCTTTTACAATCGTGTTTAGAAAAAAATTTTTTACATAAATATAATATGATATATAATAAACAGAATTTAACCGGTTGAATTCTTCACATTCATTTTCAACGTAATCAACTAGGAAATTTATAATTAATAGTGTTATGTCTTGACGATTCCACGATTCTTTTCTTTCGTGGAAAAAGAAAATCTGTTTTTCTTTCAAATGCGAATAACGAGATCAGTAGTATGGCGGATCGAATATTTGATTGATTTTTGATTATTATAAATGACTAGACATCAATTAAAGGAAAATAATTATTAGCATTCGATTGAAAACACGTGTATTGGCCCTATGATTTACAGATAAGCCTTTTTCTGACTCACATATAAAACGAAAACACATTAATCACTCCTATTCTTTCGAAATAATTGAGAAACCTTGGAAAAAGAGGTGAATNATATATATATATATATATATATATATATATATATATATGACCCTTCGGAAAAGCGCAGTCAGTTAAAAAAATCTTCCGAGCAGTCATAAGTAATATTCAAAATCAGTCTACAAGTTTAATTATTCCAAGTGCGGATTCTCGGCTCAGTGCAATCCAAGCAAAATCAGTCCACGTTAACGATCTTTCATCCCAAGTTAAGAGCCATCACTGAGACATCACCGAGGATTCCCGCTAACGTTCACCATTACTTCCAGCAAATAGTAAAAACAAATTCCTTTTTTCTCTTTCTCATGTTACTTTAATTTCAAAATTATATGACCATCAATATTCTCTCGCTCCCTTATTCCTCCTCGATCAATTCTCTCTTTAACCACAGACGCATCCTGCCTATCTTTTCTCTACTCCGAATTACTTAAGCGGTAAAACGCTTCAAGTAATTCATCTTTTCCGAATTAATTACTTAATAAAACGCCTTAAGTAACCCACGGTTACTCTCCCTAGAACCAAACCATAACTCCTGAAAAATCTATCTCTTCCCCCCTTCTCTTCGAACTTATCTTCTCCTTCTACGTTCTTCTAATTATCCGTCATGGGCATTAACGAGAGAAAATTTTAATAGATAGTCTGGCGGAACAGACACAACAGGACACAAAAAACGAGCCAAGCTCGAGAAACTCAAAAAATGCTAACGTCCGAATCATTACGCGGATACAGACCGGGCAATTTATCTCTCCTGAAACCTGTAGTTAACTAAAAAGGGCTCATTTGCGCCAAAAATATCGGAATCAACTCTCCCCTGACGACCCTGTGATAGATCTTATCTCCGACAAACCAACTGATAGTTCCTCCAGAAATATACCTTCAGATCCTTCCTTAAATTTCGAATTTCCTTCCCCTTCTTACTCTCCTACTCTAGACTCTCCACAGCCCGCAATTCCTCCTGTCTCTTGCTCCCCCGTCCCTTCTGAGAATAGAAGGAACAGATCCTTCGACGAGATTTTCCAATCACTTAAAACCTTCGTCGAATCAGCAAGGTTCTCCCTCCCTTCGACCACACCATCTCATCTCATGTAAACACACACATACATACATCGTCAGAAAATCTAGATATTAGCTTAGTTTTTAGTATTATTATTGTTAGCGNGAGCGTTGTAGGGATAGAGGAGGGGTGTATATTGAAGGTGATAATAAGTATGTATGAAATCAAAATAAAATGTTTTACAGCGTCAATCTCGTTATTTAATAGCCATACCTCGTATGCTCCTTCGGAAACGACAACTTTCTCCCACCTTTCCGGTAATAAACGGATTCCTCGAATGAAAAAATCTGGTTCTTTTGAAGCGATCCATTCATCAAGCCATTTTTTGATACCTTCATAAGAATTGAATCGTTCTCCAGAAAGGGCCGACTGCATGGATCGGAACAAATGGAAATCTGAAGGGGCAATGTCCGGTGAATACGGCGGGTGGGGCAGAATTTCCCACTTTACTCCTTCCAAGTATTTCTTGACCGGTTTTGCAACGTGTGGCCTAGCGTTGTCATGTAACAGAATCAGCTTGTTGTGCCTATTGTCCCATTCCGGTCGTTTTTCTTTCAAAGCTTGGTTTAAACGTATCAGTTGTAGCCGATAACGATCGCCAGTGATGGTTTCGGACGGTTTGAGCAGCTCATAATATATAATACCTCTTTGATCCCACCAGATGCACAACATAATCTTCGAAGCATGGATATTTCGTTTTGGCGTTGATGGACCTGGTTCACCTGGCATCACCCATGCCTTCAAGCGTTTAGGGTTATCGTAGTAGATCCATTTTTCATCGCCAGTTACGATACGATGTAGAAAACCCTTCCTTTGTTGTCATTGACGAAGCATCTCGCAGATGACCAAACGTCTTTCCATGTCTCTCTCTTTCAATTTGTATGGCACCCAATTTCCTTCTTTTTGCACCATTCCCATTGCGTGTAGACGTTTTCCAACAGTGGATCTATCAACATTTAACTCTTTTGCCAACCTATCGAGCGATAAACACGAATCTTCTTCGAGTAATGCTTGCAATTCTGCATCTTCAAATTTTTTCGGTGCACCTTCGCGTTCTTTGTCACGCACGTCAAAATCACCACTGTTGAATCGCCGAAACCATTCTTTACAACTAGTTTTCGATGGAGCATGCTCACCGTAAATATCTACGAGCAAACGATGCGTTTCCGCAGCACTTTTCTTTAAAATAAAACTTCCCGCAAATGTTGCTTTTTTGGAATAAATTCCGACATCTTCAATGCAAAAAAAGTTACTCTTTGTTACGCTTCGAACGAATGCCATCTATTGGGCTCAAAAGTTTGGACACACATTTTTCAAAAACATGTCTTGCCGTTCTATCAAACACACGACCAATGCTACTAACGACATCATTCTGCAATGTGCGGAAACTTATTCCCATACCCAATATATATATATGTATACATGCATATATATATAGATAATTGATTACGTTTATTCGTAGACATTTATATATATATATATATATATATATATATATAAATGTCTACGAATAAACGTAATCAATTATCTTTGTAAAACAATAAGGCAGTGATTATCATTTATTTCGTCGCCCTTTCGATTCTTGACAAAGATCGTACAGGTCCAATCCCTGGTCAAAAGGATTAAGTTCCTTAATCTAAAAGAGGACCGATGGATGCAAGGTTTCAGGTTGGATAATAGCGTCGCGTATTGACGTTGATCCATATCTGGGACATAATCAAGTGCGTCCGACTTGGCACCCGCCTCAGAGTAATAACCACAAGAGTGGTGTCAGTTGCGTCCTTCTTTGGCCCCCTTTTAATTCCTTCGTCCCTTCGAAATAAAAGAATCTTGGAGTCTGGACATAACAACAGTATCAAATTTGTTTCTGTATTTGTTTCAAAATTACATTCTTTATTAGCGATATTTTTTTTGATGAAAGTTTAAGAAAAATATTATTTTTATCAATCTCGCAGTTTGTGAATTTCGAGATTTTTGACAATTGTGTTATTAATATATGCCGCATGCCATGTTCGAACGCGGAGACGGATTCACATTGCAACCGTGTTATTGCCTGATGACCGCAAATAAATTTTCTAACAGATCTTGATTTAATCTTCGAGTACACAATTCATGAACGCCATAATTTTGATCTAAATCTTCAAACAATTCCAATATTGCTCGAGCTGTTATGCGGAGTCCTTTTAAACATGGTGATTGCTTTTTGGATTCAAATGTTACTTTCTCTAAGTTCTGTACTGTTTTTAAAATAAACTCTTTGTAGAGAAGTTCGCGAAATCGCGTAATTTAATTTATTATGGAAAATTTCCTTTTTAAGAAGAATTCAATGTATCAAATAACATATCTATATCTAAAATAAATTGTATTGTAAATATTATTTTCGGAATGAAACTGAGCAGATACTGTTTCGATAAGTCGAAAATTTTTTTAATTGTTGCCCAACGCACATAACCGTCTAGATATTTCGAGATATTAGTCATTACATTATTTCGAAGCGATTTGATCAAGTGCGATAGATCAAAGATCAGGAAGGATTTATGCCCAAATCTTTCAAAATATGTTTTGTTTTCAGAAATATTAAATTTCTTAATCAATCCTTGATTTCGTAGCCCTTGATCGTAAATAATGTTTTTGACGATTGAATTTGCATCAAAAAGTTTATTGACTGTAGAGTGAATAATTTCATGCGTTCTATTCAGAATTGCCTACGCTGCTTAGCAACCAATATCCAACTACTTGTTTCATACTTCTATTGATCCAAGTGACCATTGCAACTAATGCTGATGTTGCTACTTGCGGTTGCCTATTGGTTCCATCATCTGCAATTCTACTAAATTGATCTTTATTTGGATCATAATAGATTTTGGAAGAGAGGCTGATTTCGTTGAATAAGACGGATACCACTCTGTCCTTCAAAGGCCTATTCTTAAAAGTACTACTGAATTCGTCAAAAAACATTTTATTCCATCCGGAATATATTGAAAATATCTTGTGATATTCTTGGAGACATCTCTCCTAGGGTAAAATTAATATCTTTTGTAATAACCAGTAGATTTTCGGCGATTGGAAATATATAGACGAAGCTATGTTTTTCAATTCGTGGGAGTGCTGTCTATTAATTTTAGACCGTGCATTTTTAGACTGAGCAATAATTGGGACGAAAATAGTATTTTGGCTGGCTTTGATAGAAGAGAAGAAGCATCGTCTATTAATTCTCTGATTTTAGCTTTCCTATGCGATTCCGACGTTAGGTGTTCGTTTTAAACGGCTTACTTCGCAGAGCTAAGATAGTCCTCTTTTGTGTATGAAGGCGAAGAGACTTAGGAGTGAATATGATCTTTGGAGAGGTTTTTGGATAGATACTCCTTTTTCTTTGATCGGCGATAATTGAAGGCAAGTGTGGCGATAAAGGATTATCTACAAAATATTTATTTACTTATAGATTCAATCACTGTTAAGTCATGTAGCTCCATCGATTTATATATTTACAATTACATTTATATATATAATACAATTACATTTATTTGTATAATTATATGATACACATTTAAATAAACAAATTCATGCATAATTGAGATGATTAATGGATGCTTGCCATTTAATGACACAAATCAATATAAATTGACACAAGCATCATTCTATCCTTTTTTAATATTCAATAAGATTAAGGCTGCGTTTCACTCACGCTCACGAGCATCGTTTATCTTTGTTTAACATTTCATAAACGAACATGAAATGATTCCATAAGCATTATGAGCATTAAATGGAATGCAATCATAGGAAGTGTTTATATTTGTTGTAATCATATGCCATATGCTGTAATCTGTAAAAATTGACCAATCACCTTCGAGTATTCCCTTCTTACTATCGAATGACAGAATACTTGATTGTGATTAATTAATTCTTACAGATTGCGGCCAATATAAACGCTCCCATAAGCTTGTGTCAGCTTGTATCATTAAGGTTGCGTTCACTTTGGCACTTATGATGCTTGTGAGCAATTGTCCTTATTTAATATTTAATGAACAAGGATGAAACGACGCTTAAAGCGTTGCGAGAATCAAAGCAAACACAGCCTAAATAGGAAATAACCCAATTATATAAAAATATATATAAAATTTCTATACTATTTATATCTTAATTAATTATATAAATTATATTAATTATAGATCTTACAAAGTCGACCCCCATTATAATAAACCGAGACATAACATAGCACGTAAATTGTTTCATATTCTGCGATTCGTAAAGCCAAGAAATAAGGAGTTTTATTATCGTAGTACATTTATCTGTACTAATTAATCTGTACTAATACTAAGACCACTTAATGAGTATAGACTTTTGCTTATCATTAACTACTACTTTACATGTTGATGGCATATCAATGTCAATTTGAATGCGAGTTTTTTTTTTTTAGTTGTCCTCATGATCTCTTAGTAATGTTATATACATAATGAATATACTTGTATATAATGATGTAAAATCCAATTAATAACTATTGCACATCATAAAAACATAAACAACAAAACTACAAACCATAAGAGATTAAATGCATTGTGAAACTCACCATGTAATAATTCAAGTTTCTTGATTGAATTGGTAATGTTGCTTGTATCAATCGACGAAGTTGAGTCGATTGCATCGGGTGAAGTACAAAGATAATCCTAATTAAAGAAACTAATTAAAGAAACTTTCATTTGTTGGCTTCGACTTGATTTTATCTGCACAATAAGATAAAGTGCGCGCGTGTGCCAAAATCGGCATGTGACATATCGCGAATTCCTTGGGCATTGACATGAAAATAATACATACGATTTTGCACTATTACAGAAACTTTGCAGTTAGATCCCATACAATTCGACCGAAGTTCAAAAACTCGTCAAACCGTTTTTTATCCAGTAAAAAAATGTCGATGACTCATTGTCCGTATTCACCTGATTTATCACCTAATGACTTCTCTTTTTATCCTTCTCTTTTATTCCTAAATATCAAATATAAGATGCATAGTGAGTGATTGGTGTCGCCTGAAACAGCTGAAGCATTTCGACATATTGATTTCTGACGTTACAGCCTCCGAATAGAAAAAAATGCTTCGAAAATTACTTTCAGCGTATGCAAAAGTGTATCGATCTTAAAGGCGAATACTTTGAAAAACAATAAAGCCATTTACCAAATTTTACACGTTTTTTTTTTATATCATTTGCAGAAACTTCCAGCAGCTTACGTAGCAGAATATTTGTTTAAAAGATTATATTATATACATGTGATAAATGTACAGATATGTTTTTCGAATGAGTTAATAATATTCAATAAATAATTAATATTTAACATTTTTAATATCTTATTTTTAATTTATCATTTCTTTTATTAATTATTATTTTATATAATTATTATTTGTTAATACCTTATATACATTTGCTCAAACGGTTTTATGTAGAAAGAACATATATGCCTCTGTCCCTGCCCAAACGTATTTGAATTTTCATGTAAAGCAGGAAAATAATTACTAACTTCGACTATTAACTTTTTAACGAACAATGAGCGACGTCTAAAACTTGTTGAAAATTACTCAAGATGATGACCTTGACAATATATATCAAGACCAAAGTCATTGAAGCTACGTTTTCTTTTGTTATTTACCGATGTTACATTAAACACGTAAACGTATCATAATATTCGCAAATTATATTTCTGATATTAAACGCATTTTTTTATGCATTTAATGTAAATTTAAAATTTAAATTTAGGAAATACAACTTACAAAAATGTCATTATATCTATACACATTTAATGTAAATCTAGTATTTTTTCTTTTTACGAAATCGACTCGCATTAACTCTTATATTTTCTCTTTCAAATCATAAAATTATTTAATTTGATCAAAATAACGAAGAAGTGGCTTCTTTATGTACATGTTGAGATTAAGTCAAATATATCATCAGTAATCGGATAGTTATTAAGTTAATAAGGTTGCTATGTTGGAGCATAACAATAAACATTTGCCGGATATGTGACTTTGTCGTTGATCGATTTCCGGATTTGTCTCAATATTGTCTTTTGAAAAAACATTAAAAATTTCTATCACGTCAATCACAACAGACTGAAGCATTCTTGCAATTATTCTTTTTCTAAAATAATATCCTCAACCTTATAGAAGATGCTTATAAAATATTAAATATTAAATATTAAATATTAATTATTTGAAACAGGATCGCTTACATAAATAAATGAACTAAATACGAATCAACTTAAAATTAAATATTTAGTGTAATAAATATTTTTATGTACATTTATCTCAGAACTTTGATTATAGTACGCTGATTATGTTTGAATTTATAACAATACTGAGATACTAATAATCCTCCCCAAATTAAATTAAAATTTGTAAAGAGCTTATAGCAAAAAATATTTGTATCTGCGAGAACGCTAGTCTCTGAGGACAACGCTAACATGGTATATTGATAAGATATAAAGTCGTCTATTACGGGCTACCTTTTTTTAAAGGTTTGTAATTTACATATTTAATTTGTAACCTAAATTTCTATCTTCATATCAAATTTATTTAAGTTTTAAATATATTTAAATTTATAACTAAAAATTATATATTTAAGGGAACTATATTTAAGTTTTATAACTAAAAATTAGTCGATAATAGCTATACTTTGTTGTATGTGAAATTTTTGATCAAAAATGCTGATTTTGATTATTTAAAAAAGGGGTTCCTAATATGAGATACAAGGTGGTTTTTTTGTATAAGGTGATATCTCATAATAGGAAACTAAAGAAAAAATAAGCTTTTTATACATAGTTTTATTAAATTACATACAGGAACAAAGAATTGAAATGTTATACATAATAATTATATAATTTTTCGATGTGTGTGTATGTGAGTATGTGTATGTGTACGTGAGTAATCTTAACAATAGATTCGTCATTTTTAACATTTCGTGCGATAGTACGCTTTGAAATATTGAATTGTTTAGATGCTCTCATATTAGCTAAGAATACTCTGAGTATCTCTATTACTATTCCATGCTTTACAGTTTCACTATCACCAAATCCAATCTTTACAAATTAAACAAATCGTTATATTACGTATTTTCCTATAAATATGATCTTACTCTATCACTGTATGCAGACATTATTACATAATATTTATTTGTATATAATAAAGCAGGATTTAAAGACTAATCTCAATAAAATTTGACAACATTCAATTTCACAAATCTTTTTTGCAATGATTACACACATCTAATCTAATAATGAATTTTCTACTAAGTATGTTTCACACTAAGAATAAAAAGTTCATGGTAAAACCAAAAACATACGCATATTAATTTAGCAGAAATTCCACTATCTTATATTAGGAATCTATCTCATAATAAGCGACTTTATCCTGTACATGAAGTCCGAATTTAATTCCCTGCCTAGGTAATATTTTTTGCAATAAGTTCTTTATAGATTTTAATTTAATTTAGGGAATTTTATTAGGATCTCAGATTAATTGAGTTACAAATCCAAAAATAATTGGCGCACAATCATAATTTTGAAATAATTGCTTTTAAGATACATATATGTGATGTAATATTCTAACATCTAACTTGGACCGTAAATGACAATCTCGTATTCAGTTGATATATTTAATCAATATTATATTAATACAATTTAACTTACACATTTAATAATGCGATGTAATTGCTATTAATGAATCCATACAGCAATCCCAATACTTAATAATTATTCGATTACTGATGTAATATTCATCCATCTCAACATGTATATGTATAAGAAAGCTACTTTTTTGTCACATCATTCGAAATAAATAGTTTTATATGATTTGAATAAGAAAAAATATTTTTAGAAATATAAATGTATGAAGACGTTAGTAGAGGAAAGTAATTTGAAATTATTTTCTATATAATTTTTGTTTTAGTAGAAAAGTTGTTTTCAAAGCAGAGAATTTGTGTTTTAAACCAGAAAATTTTGTTTTTTAAGCAAACGAACCTAACCAAAACAAATTCTCTGCTATAAAAACAAAAGTAATTATTTAGTATAAGGGACTACCCTCCAATGATCTTATTGACATATGTTGTCAAGGTCATGACCCTGAGTGATCTTGAACAAATTTTAGCCGTCGCTCGTTGTTCGTTAAAAAGTTATTAACAAAAAAAGTTCTTCAATAAAACCTAACTTTCGGATATAACTGCGCTCCGATGAGACAAATTCCATGCGCAAAATATTTTCTTACATAATTTTTGTGTCTTTAGAGCCAGAGAATTGTATTTTTAAAGCAGAGAATTTATTCTTTTAAAAACATAGAATTTGCGTTTTAAAGGAAAAAAAATGTGGTTTTAAAGCAAAGAATTTGTTTTAAAATAAAGAATTTGTAAAGCAAGAAACATTTTATTATGTATAATGTATACCTTTTCCATTCTTTTTATATGGACAGAAGTTTAAATCTAACATTTCGCGAAAATAAACACTGTAACTGTAAACACGACTACGTCGTTGTCGCCCAAATTCCTATAACGATCAAAATATTGTTATAAATATATAACTTCATTTATTAACATAATGGCTAAGAAATCCCCAATATCTGAAAATATCAATACTGAATGAATTAAATAAACAAAAACATTTTGCAACACACACAACGAAAATAAATTCTTTGCTTTAAAACAAATTTTTCTTTGCTTTAAAACATTTTTTTCCTTTAAAACGCAAATTCTATGCTTTTAAAAAAACAAATTCTCTGCTTTAAAAATACAATTTCTCTGGTTCTAAAGACAAAAATTATATGAGAAAATATTTTGCGCTGTTAGAGCAGGGAATTTGTCTCATCGGAGCGCAGTCAAAAGTTAGGTTTTATTGAAGAACTTTTTTTGTTAATAACTTTTTAATGAACAACGAGCGATGGCTAAAATTTGTTCGAGGTCACTCAGGGTCATGACCTTAACAACATATGTCAAGGTCAAGGTCATTAGAGGATGGTTATATTGTACTAAATAATTACCAAAACAAAAATTATCTAGAAAATTATTTGTGTTCTTGAAGTAAAGTATTTTAAAGCAGAGAATTTGTATAATTGAAGCAGGAAATACTTATTGTAGTCTCACTTACATGTTCTCATGTCTTTATGCCATCGCGTATCGATGTGACTAATCTGAATAGTTGTTAACTTTAACGATTAGTACTTCGATCCACGATCGTTAGAGCGACATTTTTATTGCCAGATTCATTTATTTCGTGCAAAAACAATGAGCTTAATTTTATTAATATCAGAGGTCTGAGGTGAAGAGGCTAACTCAACAATTAGTATTTATTATTATTGAGACACTTAGGCTCATTTCCATCAACGTAGATTAACTTTAATCAACTTACTGTGTGTGTGTGTGTGTGTTCGTCTTATTCTAATCTTTAGAACTAGAAGAAGTTGAACCGAGATTAAAATTAATCTACATTGGTGGAAACGGACATTAGACCAACTTTACCGATCCTATTTTGAACTGACCGAGACGCTATCGTAATCGCAGCGTTTGTTGAACATGTATATCGCTAGCGCTTCTTGCGCAAATGCTGGAATGCATAAAAGGAATGCGTGGAATTCTGAGAACTGGTTGACGACAATAATAACGACTGAATCTAAAAAGTTATAGATCCAGACTTTGCATCACAATATCTCAACTTGTACGTAGGAAAGGGTACGTAGGAAAAAATACCCAGATGCATGTTGCATAAAAGATCTAAAAGATATCGTATGTAATATAAATGTTATCTGGGTAAAAGCACGTATAATACAATCGGAATGTAAGCTATCAATTAAGTATATTTAAAACTTGATCAGGACAGCCGGTATTGAGATACGGTAATCCCGATCTGGCGCAACTTGCCGGCTCGCGTAAAAGTGGCACGGCAGTGTCTCGCGCCATGTCTTAGCGCCGAGACATTACCATGTCTTCAGATCTATGAAATTAATAATCCCTATAACACGAAATATGGCAGCAATATCGAGATGTAAATATTATATTGAAAATACTGCAACAATATCATGAAATATTGTAATTTTTATATTTTATAAGAAATACTGTAATATATCGCTGTATCATAATTCAAGAGCTAAGTACGCGTCACGTATTCCACTTAATCCGTTACGTAATCCATTATGCGCTAATAATGTAATAGAGGGAGTTCTAACTCGGGAGCTTCAAGGGGAATGCGGGGCACGGGGGATTCTTCGGAGATGGGGGTATGATGTTATGCGGAGTAGCAGAAAGATATCACAGATTTTAGGAACTGCAGTCACGTACAAGCCAACAAAAAACATCATAAAAAGAGAATATTGCCATGAACAAAAACAATACAAAAAACAAATGATTATAAAACAAAAAGTGTTACAGATATTTGCCGATATATGCTCCAACCATTTTTCGGTTAAAATATGGCGTAATGTAATTTTTCTAAAAACAACATTTATTAATTATTTTAAATAAATACGATCAAGTTTCATAATTAATTGATTGCCAACATCTGGCTGCTATCGAAATCGATGACATTGAAATGTCTTCCTCCCTTGATAAAAGAAGAAAAAAAGAACCTCGATCATTTATTCTTTTTGGGAGAAGACATGACAATCGAACATGTTTTTTGCAATACATTTCAAGGTTAGTAGAAGTGTAAATGTAAGTGAAACTCGATAGAATTGTATTTTCATAAATTTTTATGAAGTAGAGCGTTTTTTTTTTAAGCATATTTTGAAAATGAGTGCGTAATGCTCTACTCTGAAAAGAGAAGGTTACAGACGAAAATAAATTCAGTCTAGAAATGTGCCAGATTATAGTATGTTGAAATCTATGAGAGCGAACTCGTCTTACTGTTAGTAAATCGTTTTAAACATGGATCGAGATTTCAGTCAAGCAGAGCGCAATCTGTTGAAACAATCCCACCAAATTGCTACCTTGAAGGAGTAATTCGCATGGGTAGAAGAGTACAATGAATTTATTAAACAGCTTGAAGAATGCAATCATGTCAAACATCCACGGCTCTCTATTGGATACAATCTCTAATTGCTACAATTGCACGACTTGAGGATACAAAGACTCAATTAAAAAGACGATTTCTGCATTTTGATGGTGATTACGCGAGCACTAGCAATAATAGTGACAATAATGCGGAAAGATCTTTTGTTTGGCGAGATGCAATGTTTAAAAATCGAATTTTAACCGGTGCGGTAATTAACGCGGAGTATATCGAGTCGCGATGATTTTTAAAAGACATCAACAGTGTAATGCTCGAGCAAGACACAATACAAAGACACAACTGTATAAAAGTGAACACCATATTTAACGGCGAATTTGCAACGGGTCATAAAAGTGCCAATAAAAATATTAATACTAAAAATTATGAACTCTTTCAAACATCTTACGTGAGTGATACGAGCGGCACGTCATCGAACGTTGGCATCTCTCGAGGAGTTTCAAGAATGAGACAGTGGGTGGGCGTTGTTGCAAATCATGAATCTTGCAATAAGTGTAATCCAATGCGCATGGAATGTCGCTTCGAAATACCGCGAGAAATAATGACAAAGAGAGCGGTGATTAACGTGCGACCGATGGACAATGCATGCTTCGCGTGATCGGTGGTCGTCGCTCTGTACCTAGCCGAAAGAAACGCGGATCACGAATCTTCCTACCTACACTATACGATAGTGTTGAATTTCGAAAATATAGAATTTCCTATAACGTTAAAACACGTAACGAAATTTGAACGTCTCAACGACGTGTCCATTAACGTATACGCTATCGAAGAACAGAAAATGCTAAACGTTCAACTTGCTGACGACAAAAAGGAGAAACATGTCAATTTACTACTGGGTATGGGAATAAGTTTCCGCCCATTGCAGAAAGATGATTAGTAGCATTGCTCGTGTGTTTGATAGAACGGCAAGACATGTTTTTGAAAGGTGTGTGTCCAAACTTTTGAGCCCAATAGATGGCATTCGTTCGAAGCGTAACAAAGAGTAACTTTTTTTGCGTTGAAGATGTCGGAATTTATTCCAAAAAAGCAACATTTGCGGGAAGTTTTACTCCATTATTTTATTTTAAAGAAAAGTGCTGCGGAAACGCATCGTTTGCTCGTAGATATTTGCGGTGAGCATGCTCTATCAAAAAGTTGTAAAGAATGGTTTCGGCGATTCAACAGTGGTGATTTTGACGTGCGTGACAAAGAACGCGAAGGTGCACCGAAAAAATTTGAAGATGCAGAATTGCAAGCATTACTCGAAGAAGATTCGTGTTTATCGCTCGATAGGTTGGCAAAAGAGTTAAATGTTGATAGATCTACTGTTGGAAAACGTCTACACGCAATGGGAATGGTACAAAAAGAAGGAAATTGGATACAAATTGCCATACAAATTGAAAGAGAGAGACATGGAAAGACGTTTTGTCAACTGCGAGATGCTTCGTCAATGACAACAAAGGAAGGGTTTTCTACATCGTATCGTAACTGGCGATAAAAAATGAATCTACTACGAACCGATCTAGGTGAACCAGGTCCATCAACACCAAAACGAAATATCCATGCTTCAAAGATTATGTTGTGCATCTGGTGGGATCAAAAAGGTATTATATATTATGAGCTGCTCAAATCGTCCGAAACCATCACTGGCGATCGTTATCGGCTACAATTGATACGTTTAACCAAGCTTTGAAAGAAAAACGACCGAAATGGGACAATAAGCACAACAAGCTGATTCTGTTATATGACAACGCTAGACCACACGTTGCAAAACCGATCAAGAAATACTTGGAAGGAGTAAAGTGAGAAATTCTGCCCCACCCGCCGTATTCACCGGACATTGCCCCTTCAGATTTCCATTTGTTCCGATCCATGTAGTCGGCTCTTTCTGGAGAACGATTCAATTCTTATGAAGGTATCAAAAAATGGCTTGATGAATGGATCGCAAAAGAACCAGATTTTTTCATTCGAGGAATCCGTTTATTACTAGAAAGGTGGGAGAAAGTTATCGCTTCTGAAGAAGCATACTTTGAATAAACTCACTTATATAGATTTGTTTAAATAAACTCATCTTTTTCATTTTAAGAGGGCGGAAACTTATTCCCATACCCAATATATTTGCAATATCCGCGAAACAACAATGTGGATCATTTCGCATGGATCAAGAATCTGTCTCTACTCATGAGCTCGCAATTGAGTAAATATCACAATCAAAAGTACATTTGCGATTGGTAAGTATATGATTAATAAAAGCGAATAAAAAAAAACTTAACATTATTTATTTTTATTTGCAGCTGTTTACATTATTTTTATTCCAACGAAAAATTGCAGTTACACATAATAGATTGTCGACGGATAAACGACTGCGCTATCCAACGACAAATGTCTGAGCTTTAACAACTATAATAAGAAGGAACGATTTCCATTTGTTGTTTAGGCTGATCTCGAATGCATCCTCGAGAAAACTAATAGCGATCAGGAAGCATCTATCAACATCATCACCAAGTATTTAACATAGAATACTACGTATGGAGGATACGCGCTGTTTGTACGACGATTCGCCATCAAAATGTCGATTTCATCGCGATTCGGATTGCGTTTCATAGTTCGTCGAAAAACTGAGAAGTTTAGCACATTGAGTAAAAAAAATTTTAGCAGCTAATGTTCCTATGGAAATTTTGTCGAGCAAACAGTAAGAGACATTGCGCAGCGCGACACATTGTCACGTGTGTGAAAAGTCTTTCGCGCTAGACGATCGAGTAAGCAATCATTGCCATTTAATCGGTCGTTACACGGGTTGCGCCTTTACGCCTTCAAATTGCAATTTAAATTATAAAAACTCATATTTTATTCCCATAATTTTTCACAATTTATCAGGCTATGATTCACATTTTATTATGAAAGAAATAGCTGCAGCATATAAAGGCAATATAGAATTACAATAACAAAGGAAAAATATATATCATTTACAAAAAATATTAGGTGTTGGAATTAATTCCGTAGCGTTTTTTTAATGAAAGAATGTTATTTATTTCACATGAGCATTAAAAAATACATTAATGAAAGTACTTCCCATCACTTTCTACTACTTTTGACCATCTTTCGGGCAGTGAATGAATACCACGTCGGAAGAACTGTTCGTCTTTAGATGAAATCCAGGAATCGAATCATTTTGTACAATCTTCGTAAGATGTGAACTTCTGCTCGCACAAGCTATGAGCTAATGATCGAAACAAGTGGTAGTCGCTAGGTGCAATATCAGGAGAATACAGCGGGTGGGGTAGAACTTCCCATTTAAGCGTTTCCAGGTAGGTTTTTACTGGTTTTGCAACATGAGGCCGAGCGTTGTCATGTAACAAAATCACTTTGTCATGTCTTTGCGCGTATAGCGGCCGTTTTTCTTTTAAGGCTCGACTCAAACGCATCAATTGAAGTCGATAGCGATCCCCCGTGATAGTCTCGTTCGGTTTAAGCAGTTCATAATAAATTACACCCTGCTGATCCCACCAAATACAGAGAAGAAGCTTCGAGCCATGGATATTTGGTTTTGCGGACGATGTGGATGCATGGCCGGGCTTACCCCACGATTTTCTACGCTTTGGATTATCGTAGTGTATCCACTTTTCATCGCCAGTCACGATACGGTGCAAAAAACCTTTTCTTTTCTGCCGTTGAAGCAGTAGTTCACACGTGCCAAAACGTCGTTCGACGTCTCTCGGCTTCAATTCATACGGCACCCAATGTCCTTGCTTCTGGATCATTCCTAACCCTTTTAAACGTTTTGAAACAGTTGACTCATCAACTTGTAATATTTTTCCAAGTTCTGATAGCGTCTGAGATGGGTCTTCATCGAGTAATTGCTCTAATTCTTTGTCTTCAAATTTTTTCGGTGCGCCAGAACGTTCTTTATCCTCAAGTTCAAAATCATTATTTTTGAAGCGTCGAAACCAGTCTCTGCATGTCGTATCCGACAGAGCATTGTCACCATAAGTCTGAACAAGAATTCTATGCGCTTCAGCTGCACTTTTGTTCATATTAAAGTAATGAAGCAAAACTCCCCGCAAAAACACTTTATCTGGCACAAATTTTGACATATTCAATGAATTATAGTGTTGTTATTTATGATTTCAAGAAAGGTTATGTACGGCAAATGACGTCCTATGATAGATGTTTACAATGTATACAGAACTATAGGTAACAACGAAATATTAAAGATAAGAAAAGATCAGAAATCGTTGAAAGATCAGATTCGCGAAATAACATAAAATTACGTTCATCGATTTTTATAAATTTTTAAGTACCAATCTTGACAAATTATTCTTTCTCAATAAAAATGAATTTCGAATTTTACAATGTGAATTTCAAAATTTCTCCGAAGAAGACTTTGAATTACTGATACAAAAAGAGATTTTTCCATATGAATACATTGATTGCGCTGACAAGCTGCAGGATACGCGTTTACTACCGCACGAATCATTCTACAGTTCCTTGACCAGTGACACTGTATTTGAAAACGGTTACGCGCACGCCGTGAACGTTTGACAACAGTTCTCTGTTGAAACCTTGGGTGAGTACAGCGATCTATATTTAAAAACGGACGTGTTGTTGTTAGCCAATATATTTGAAAATTTTCGCGATAAATGTGTGAATCGAAAGTTACGGTTTTGACCCTGCGTATTATTATACTTTACCATTTTATGTAGGATGTAATGTTGAAACATACACGCGTAGATTTCGAACTGCTCACTGACATATGATGATGTTTATCGAAGCGCGGTACACGCGGCGGTCTTAGTCAATGTTCCAGCAGATACGCGCGACCCAATAATAAATATATGCAGTCGTACGACCCGTCGAACCTTCTACGTACTTGATACACTTCGATGTTAATAATCTACACGAATGGGCGATGTACCAATCGTTGCTATACGCTAAATTTCGACGAGAAAACGTTTTTTTGACGTTAGCGCGATTGCTCAGTATTCGCTCACAAGTTACGTTCTTGAGGTCGACTTAGAATATTCCGATTACATTGAACTTAATACAAAATTTAGAACGCTTGCGAAGATTTTGAGAAAAATTTATTTAAGTTAATGAATAATACAGTATTTGGCAACATCATGGACAACGTGCGCAATCACGTCGATGTATCACTTGTGCAATTAGCACTTATAGCACAGTTCACAGATCTACAAAAAACTTCGGGATATGATATTAGACAGCTTTGTAATTTTAAGTAAAAATATATTTAGCAGTTTACACGTAACACCAGTGGTTTTTTTTATTACAATTCCTCTTAGCACTATTCGCGTCGCGGTAGATACTGCTACAATTTCGTTTAAATGACAGGCAAAGCAACGCGACAAGTTTCTTTTAAATTTCTGACCGATGACTGCATTCGCGGTCGCGCTTATATATCTTGATTTTCGAGATAGCCTTGGCCCTTCCGCGTTGGCCCGTCAGCATTCCACTTATCCGACGAGGCTAGCTTTGCTCAAACCTCTACATTTCTACTTATGGAAGGGCCGCTTAATAAGGAGGTTCCACAAATGAAATTAGATTTCTTTTTATTTTATTTTATATACTATGTACAGCAGTACCTTTCGGTACTTATGATATATATTGTGATGCCTTGCGTGTGAGATGTGTATGTGTGAGGCTGGCTTTATCCTATCTAACAACACGTTGATGGATCATCCATTAATTCGTACTTTAAATGTCTTCTCGTTTCTGCCGAGAAACTGCCGAGAACTTGGTAAGGTCCGTCGTATGGCGTTTGTAAGGATCCTATTAGAGCGTCGTATCTCAGGAAGATTTGTTGTGTCCAGGTCTTTATATATAAAAGAAGTTTTCTCTCCGTGTCTTCTGAGTTTCGGTTGTAGCTTCTTCATTGTCCTTCTCAAACGTTTTGTAAAATCATCTGAATTGTCGTTTTTGGTTTCGTCGAGGAATTATCCGGGTAATCGGATTGCTTCCCCATTTCAGTCGGTGTAACTTGCAAATCTTCCTTCCAACTTGCGGCTCTGATGCCCATCAGTACTACTGGTAATATTTCTGCCCATTTTTCTGTCTGGTGACTTTTAATGGCTGCTTTTAATTGTCGATGGAATCTTTCATCCCATTGTATTATAATTTTTATCATCCCATTTGCTGCTGGATGATATGCTGTGGTGCGAAGGTGCGCTAAATCTGTCAATTTTGCCAGTTTTTTGAAAAGATTTGAACTGTCATCCTTAGTCGGTAGTTATCCGTGTTGGTGTTCCGAATCTTGCTATCCATTTTGTGAATAATTCTCTTGCTACCATTTCTGCTGTGATGTCTGGAATGGGTATTGCTTCTGGCCACCTCGAAAATTGATCGATTATTGTAAGGCAATATTTGTATCCTAGGGAAGTTGTCATAGGTCCTACGATATCCACGTGAATGTGTTGGAATCGTCTTGTTGGTCTTAAGAAATTTGTCGTTGATATAACCATGTGTCTGAATACCTTGGCTTTCTGGCATTATAGACAGGCTTGTGCCCACACACGACAGTCGCGTTGTATGTTTGGCCATACGTATTTTTATTTTATTAATTTTGCAGTGGCTTTTATTCCTGGATGTGATAAACCATGCAGGGCTTGGAAAACCTGCTATCTGACTTTGTCACATAAGGGCGTATGACTGTTGTCGTTGTATCGCAATATAGTGTCATCATTGAGCCATGTATTTTAATTTTTTTTAATTTTAGAGACGACTGAATGCTGCCATCTAAGATTTACTTTAATTCTATGTTCGCTCGTTAATGCTATGTTGCAATTTTGTCAACTCTTCGAAGTCCAATGCCTTTTGTATGGCTCCCGTGATAATGTATCTGCGATAACGTTGTCCTTTCCGGTCATATATCGGATATCCATGGAGAATTGTCCGATGAAATCGGTAACTAGGTGACGGGCTTGTCTTGGAGAGCTGCGCAGTAAGTCTTGCTGAAAAGCGTATATCAGTGGTTTGTGATCTGTGTAGATTATGAATTTCCGTCCTTCCAATAAATGTCAGAAATGTTTGATCGCCATGTAAATTGTCAAGAGCTCTCGAACGTAAGGGCTGTATTTTGTTTGCGCCCTATTCAATTTCTTACTCATGAATACCAGCGGTTGCCATTCCCTGTTTATTTCCTGCTGCATTACTGCTCCGAGTGCTGTGTCCGAAGCGTTGGTGGTTAGCGTAATTGTGGCTTCAGTTCTCGTGTGTGCCAAAAGTGGAGCTTTTGCAAGACTGTTTTTGCAATTCTGAAACGCTCCAATTGTGGCGTCCATTCTACGGGAGTTTTTCTTTTTATTTTTCCTCGTAGAATATCGTGTAACATTGCTTGGTCCTTTGCTGCTCTAGGTACAAATCTTCTGTAGAAGTTTATTGTTCCCAAAAATTGCCTTAATTATTTAATGGTTTCAGGTTTCTTGAAATCTTGTATGGCTTGCACTTTTTCAGGCAATGGACGGGTTCTTCTGCTGACACCAAGTATCCCAGGAATTTTACTTGTGTAGCCCCGAAAATATTATATATTTGGCCGGGTTTAGCTGTATACCGTATGCATCAAGTCAAATACTTCTTTCAGGTTGTTTTAAGTGTTTTTCCTCCGTATTGGAAGCGATCAGGATATCGTCAATACATGCGTAGCAAAAATCTAAGCCGTGTAAAACTTTGTTAATAAATCTCTGAAAAGTTTACGCTTCGCAAACTAAATGGCATGCATCGGAACTCAAAAAGTCCGAACGGTGTGGTAATTGCAATTTTAAGGATGTCTTCCGGATGCACTGGAATTTAGTTATACGCTCGTACCAAATTCAGAGTAGAGAAAACAGTCTTTTCATTAAGAGTGTGCGTAAAATCGTAAAATCCTCGGGATGGGGTATTGGTCAGGTACCGTTCCAGCATTGAGTTTTCTGTAATCTCCGCATGGTCTTGCCGCATGGTGCTTTCTTTTTTGGGAGCCATGTAATGGTGAGATCCATGGGCTTTTAGAAGGTTGGATAATCCCTTTTTCTAGAAGAAAATTAAACTCTGCCTTTGCCACCTTTAATTTGTCCAGCGTTAGTCTGCGCGGTCTGCATGTCTCTGAACCAGTTGTAGTTTTAATATAATGCATGTTTGAATGCAGTCGTTGCTGTTGATGCCACCCCGAGGTTTGTGTAATCCTGGGGAACCGCGCTAATAAATGGTGATAGGGAGTGCCTCCTATCATAGATTTTACAAATGGGAGCTCTTGTCTGTTTGCAGTCCCGTTGGCCTTAAGTCCCGTTTTCGCATTCAGTTGCCCTTGTCTCATGTCCGGTAGGAGATGAAAGTATGCGAGGAAATCGGATCCTATTATAGATGTAGTCACGTCTGCTACCACAAAAGAAGAAAGCACAGCGTAGCCCCAGGTTAGATCGCAAAGCGAGATCCCCTGTCTGTATGATAGATTTGTTTGCGGTGAAGAGTATATTTGAACTAAGCGGTCGTCGCCCTTGAACTAGTCCGTGGGTAAACACTGACGTCAGATCCGATCAATGAGATACTGCGTTTTCGTTATGTGGTCCGTAACGAATAAGCGGCGGGGTCTCGGGCTGGAGCCGTTCGCCGCTATCAACGGATGCCCAGCTAGGTTTCCGCTTCCTCTTTAAATGCACATGACTGTGTGCATTTCTTGGCTTTTTCTTTAAAGCGTCGATGGTAGAAATAGATGCCTCTTCTTCTTGCTTTTTCTTGCGACTCTGAGAGTGGTCGCGCTTTCTGTTCGATGCTGATGCTCGCAAAAGACAATCTTTTAGACTGGCTACCTGTTTAATCAGTTTCTTTAATTTGTTGTTCCATCGCCGTTGTTACCGGCTGTATACTGGCAACAACTGCCCTGCAGGAGATCTTGTAAATTTTGTCTGCCTGCTCTGTCCTCTAGGTTGTCTACGGATCTGGTGGTCAAGATGGCTTGCAACTGTGATGGTAATTTGCCCATCCATAGTGTTCTTAAAAGTTGTTCCGGGATGACTAAGGCTTGTAAATGCCGCAGGAGTTGCGACGATCTTCGATCGTCCATCTTTTCGTATTCTAGCAATTAGCATATTTGTTGCTCTTAAGATATAGATAGTCGTTGTATAAGTGCCCTTTTGATATGCTCGTATCGTGATCAAGGGGCAATCAAATCCTTGATTTCTTTTGCATGCTTCGTCTCTCTGTGTGTGATAAGACATAAGCATACTTGATAGCATCTGCTGTAATGCTGCCCAAGGTAAATTGGCCTTCTAATTGTGCGAACCATAGCTCGGGTTCGTCGGCCCAGAAAGGGAGTATTTTTATAGCCACGCGATGAATTTGCGCTTGGCCTTTGGCTTGCGAAGAGTCTTATCTGTCATATAAAGAGCAGATCATGTCGGGGTCACCACTTTTGTGGAAGGATGCCGCTTAATAAGGAGGTTCCACAAATTAGATTTCTCTTTATTCTGCTTTATACACTATGTACAGCAGTATCTTTCGGTACTTATAATGTATATTGTGGCGCCTTGCGGCGCGTGTGAAATGTATATGTATGCGTGTGTATCTTAGGTCTCTTCCTCGGAGTCTTCGGAGTCGGAGTCGGTTCCGAAGAGCTGGCGTGACAGCCGCAAATTGAGCCTCTTCTTCTTTCTTCGTTCCAGTGTCGTGCGGGAGTTATTGGCAGTGGACTGATCGGCGGCCCAATCTCCAATTCCTCAGATAGCGGTAACGTGGTCTTGGCGGCCACAAGATACTCGTGCTCGTTTGCTTGTGGATCCTGGGTCGTCGTCGCGGATCCCTGACGGGGGTACTCTCCCGCGGAAGTTCTATGGGTATAAGCCTCCACGGAAGGAAAGTGACTCGCGGATCGAGCGGCCTCTCCGTCGGTAATTCTTCTGGTGTGCGAGGGGGACCGGAGCGGTCCCAGCGGCATTTCCATAGTAGTTTGTATACCTCTCGTTACCAGGAAGTAAATCCCGCAGAAGCCCGAATGTGGCTCGCTCTGCTTCACAAAGACCCGAGAGTGAGCTCGTTTTGCGGAGTGACAACGCAAAGATCCGTGAACGAGCTCGTTTTGCGAGAAAGATGCAAAGGCCTGTGGACGAGCTCGCTTTGCGAGATAAATGCAAAGGCCCGTGAACAAGAGCTTGCTTTGCGGGTTATACACAATGCTCTGTTACTAGAATAGAGACCCTTGATAGAGCTCACTCTATCCTAAGTGAAGATGCTGAAGACCTTCCGCAGAGCCCTACTTCTATGAATGATGAACCATTCTTGCGCGCGGATTGCTGCTACGCGCGTGGCCCTCTCGCAGCGGCGGTCGGGACTCGCGCCGGGCGGGTGTTCAGTCAAGCGCGGCACCGGGCGAGCGACTCAGACGGCGCGGATCGCGCGCGCGTCTCGTCGACTCGATTAGTGATGTTTTAAGCCGCCATACTACTTATACGCCATACTGTTTATATTCAGAGTTGAGTATAAACAGAGTATTATACTGTTTATACTATTTCTTTTGTATTAATTATATTTTATAAATTTGTTTTGGCAATATCTCGGTTTAACTTCTGATTGTTATTTTCTGGCACATTCTTGGCGCAATTGTTACTTATGCAATTAGGATTCGTGACAGATGTGTAAAATTATTATTAATACAGGGGGATAGATGATACGGCGCAGAGCCAAACTTTCACAACAGAAGTGTATTTTTTAAAAATCTAATAGCAATTGAAATTCGTAAACTTGAGATGAAGTTCAACAAACCGATCTACGTAGGAATGTATATACTCGATATACCGAAAGTCTGTTTGTATGAATTTCACTACGAATATAGCTTTATATATTGCATCTAGTGTGATAACGTTTACGAACAAATGAAGCGTGATGTCACTATGTTCGACACAAGTGATTGTGTTCTACTGATAATGTGTATGGTATACTTCCGAACAAAAAAGTGCCAGGCTTAATGAAGGATGAAAATAATGGCGCAATATTGATTGAATTCGTCGAACTCAGAGCGAAAATGTATGCGTTGAGGGTGGACACTGAAAAGATGAAAGGTATCAAAAATAACATTGTAGCACGAATTATAACGTTCGATGATTACACCGATGTTTAAATGATGAAATTGAAGTGACGTGCCAATAGACATGCATAAAATTAAAATTATCAAGTATATACGACATCTGAGACGAAAATCGCTCTAAGTCCAAACAATGACAAACGATATGTCATATCGAATTCAACCAAAACATAACCATGGGGACATTATCGAATACCTTTGTAAAAAAAGTCATAATGAAACTGTATTATTGAAATGTATTATATTACCAAAATGTATAACCCTAAATAATTATTATATAATATTATATTTATAGTAAAAAATAAAGATTTTTTTGTATATATAATTGAAAAAGATTGGTATATATATTGGGAGTACAAATTAGTTCGGTCCGTTTTCCAAAAGATGGCTCCGACTGTTGTGAATGATTTATAGCTGATTTTGGCGTTTTCAGAGAGGTTAGACATCTGCTAATAATATTCAGTTTATATCGCTTTGAGTTTCATATAAAAACCTTGATTTTTCCTGTGTTTGAAATGTCGAATTTTGTGTTAACCAAGCAGCATTTGCGGGAGGCTCTAATTTTCTGCTTTAATTGGAAGAAAAGTGCAGCTGAAGCCCATCGAATGCTTGTCGAAGTTTATGGTGACAAACTGATAAATCATGTAGGGAATGGTTTCGATGTTTCAAGGATGGATATTTCAGCGTTGAAGCCTCGCTCTGGACAGCCAAAAAAATTCGAAGACAAAGAATTAGAGGCATTACTCGAAGAAGATCAGAGTCAAATGCAAGAGAAGCTTGCAGAATCATTGAGAGTAACTCAACAAGCCGTTTCATGATTGAGAGCCATGGGAATTATTCAAAAACAAGGAAATTGGATGCCTTATGAACTGAAACCGAGAGACGTTGAAAGGCGATTTTTCACTTGCGAACAGTTGATTCAAAGACAACAAAGAAAAAGTTTTTTGCATCCGATTGTGACTGGAAATGAGAAGTGGATATTCTATGACAATCCCAAGAAGAAAAAATACTACGCTAAACCCGGTCAATCATTGCCATCGATCTCAACATCAACACCAAAGCCGAACATTCATGGTTCGAAGATCATGCTCTGTATCTGGTGGGATCAAAAGGGTGTTGTTTACTATGAGCTAAATCCTGACGATTCCATTACGGGCGATCGGTATCGACTACAATTGATTCGTTTGAGCCGTGCATTGCGAGAAAAACGGCCGGAATACGAGCAAAGACATGATAAAATTATTTTTCTTCATGACAACGCTCGGCCTCATGTCGCAAAAGTCGTAAAAAAATATTTGGAAACGCTCAAATGGGATGTTTTACCGCACCCGCCGTATTCTCCGGACATTGCTCCTTCTGATTACTGGTTGTTCCGAAGGATGCAGCATGATTTGGCAAGTCACCGGTTCACTTCTCCAAAATTGGATCGCCTCCAAAGATGAGTCATTTTTTCGAGATGGAATTCGAAAATTGCCTGAGAGATGGGAAAAAGTAGTAGCCAATACTTTAATTAATCTGTTCATTCATTTTGTTTTGAAATAAATCCATTTTTGAACACAAAAAAACGGACCGAACTAATTTATACTTCTAATATAATAAACATTTTATACATCTTATGTATTTCATATACTTTTTATATACATCTTTATTTAAAATAAATGCATTTTTATGAAAATACAGTTTGTATGAATTAAATTATATTATCTTTGTGTATCCAAGAATTATGCGATCCATCGAATCCCAACCATTTTATGTAAACCTTATCACCTCTCCTGTGCAATACTTTCTCCATGAGATATACGTCCGGATAAGCCGTGCGATGTAACTCATGTTTATAAAACGCTCTCCAGAGATAGATCTTCCGCAATAGTCGTCCAGTAAATAGGTTACGAGGTCAGTATGCTGCACTTTAGTGATTTTAAACACTTCGGTGGTCCAATTTAGTGTATAACCCTTTTCAAACACGGTTTTATATTTGCTCACACGTGCCGTGTTGTGATCCAACACCTATTTTGAATTTCGTTAGACTCGTGATTTTTACGTTGCTGTATACAGTGACAACGAGTTTTTCGCGGGGGTAACGTTCGACGATTCGCATATGGATCGTTCGATGCTTGCGCGTGTTATAATCTGATACAAACTGCGACAGCGCATTCCATTTATAGTTTTTGTTAAGTGTAAACATCTTCCACATATCGTTTTTTTAATATACGATTAAATCGTTTGATGATCTTCATTACGGAGTACATTGAATAATAATTGATGTTGTGTTTTTTTAAGTGCTGTTGCATATCAATGTTGTAAAATTCTTTTCCCGTATCAGTCTGTAGATTTTTTGGATATCTCTTGCTCTTTCGAATTATCTCAGCGATAGCCGTCTCGCTTCCACTACTCTTGAACGGTATGGCCCGCGTATTTGTTCAACACATCGATGACGGTGAGTATGTAGTGATGGCTTCTGTTGAATCGTGATGGATGGATCTCGACGATGTCAGCCTGCCACAGATCATCATATCCCCGGATGACGCGCTTTCACGGAAAATTTCTTCTCGCCGGAGCGTGCAAATTCTTCGATCCGACAATCCGACGTCTCTCGGATCTAATTTTTTTCTCTCTTTTCATTGGATTTCTTTTTCATGATTCGGCGCGTGATACATACGATATAGGAATCAAAGAAAAATTTTTTCTCAATGACACAACTTGACTGACCCGTTTTACGCAATTAATTTATAATGAGACGGGCTTTATGAAGTTCCTCGATGATCGATAGCATCTCGTTGTCGTGAGCGTTGTTGCCCGCTCAGTGCGGAGCATCGAGCAATCGTAAACGATCCATTAGCTCGTTAGGATTGTCCCAGTGCACGTAATTGATTGTGTTGTTGTTGAACGATATTGCGTGAGGTAACCCCTTTCCAGATTTCTTCTGTTTCTTGGGCATGATCGACATCAACGGCGCGATTACGTGTTTATACTTGTATTCCCTGTTATACTTGTATTTCCTCTTGCTCGACTCTGCGAATGATGCTTGTATTCGTACACGTTCGCCGCCAGCAGCATGCTCTTACACTTATGCATATTATCTTCCGAGTAGAGGAGATCGTTGGGAATTCTCTTAAAAATCAACTCGTAAAGATTACGTGTACCAGCGTATCGTATGTCATCGATAATTATGTTGTTCGCCTCATTCACGTCGAAAGGTTTATTGCTGTCTTTCTCATCCTCCTCTTCCTCCCCCTGCTCCTCCTCCTCCTCTTTCCTCTAGGAACAGACGCTGCGTCATCGCAACTCTCTCTTTATTGCGCGCACGCCAGGGCTGTGAATGTCGCAGCGGTTTGATAACACGCTCGAAGTGCCTGTCCAACGCCATATCCTCCTTGATTCTACCGATCTTCAGAGCGCAATGTTTTTTGCGAATCAACTCGCTCGTTTTCTCGATCTTCTTCGCGATTTTTTCACGCTCGCAAACATCAGCTATGTTCATTTTTAGCGAAATATCAACAATACCTGACTACGTTATGGTCCCGAACGTTAAATCCTTTTCTGTATCTCCCGTCTTTAAGCGCATTGTCCCTGTCTGTCAGTAGAAATCCATATTTTTGTCGTCAATAATCGCAACATAAAGCATAAAATTCATCGTATGACATATCGATATTCACGTGATCGTTGTAAACGTGTTTCAAGATTAAGTGATACCTGTTTGAAAAGAATTAGCAGGTTCGCGTTGTCGCGTATTAGATGTTTAGGTATCCTCGCATACGTCTGACAGAGATAGAAGCAGTAAACATTCGTAACCCATCACGACATTGGCGACCCATCGTGAGGTATTCTCTCACCGCATCCTGCTTGTCATATTCCACGTCATTAAAGATAAAAATAGAATTTGGGCACGCTTCGCTCGGTGGAACGACGTCGCTGTTGTTGAAGAACGTAAGTAGCCGATTTCGTCAATAGGCGTAAATAAATTTTCGAGATATTGATACATTGGTTGTTGCTGCGATTTCGAAAACATACACGTTTTTGAAACGTACGCCATTCGGGCTATCGATCAAGCTTATGAGAACGTTAGTTTCATCACAATTCGACAGGCCGCAAATAATCGCACTTATAGTACTCAGTTTCGCTTCTCCACGCCGCCTCCTATCATTCGTGTTTTCGCATCGCAGTTCGTGATGCGTATCATCAGCGGTTGCCGTACGAATTTCATGCTTACAGTAGTGGTTCTGCGCTCTCGACCGCCTATTTAAAGGCGTGCGAACTAACCACGAGTCGCGCAGTAACAAAATGTGTCATCCTTTCGACGTTCAGGACTTGAACGCCGAGCAGTTGCAGCATATACCGAAGGTTATATTCTTACTCGAATACAATGATTATATCTGTGTGTAGGACAAACTTCTGGAATATAATGAAATCGGATCAGAAGGTTCGAATCTATTGTCGCTGCGATGAACACTTAGTCGTGGCAGCGGACGTATATCGACGATCCGGCACCAAAGATAAAGGACTATAGCGAATGTCGGCGCCGTGCGGTGGTCTGTTGAATCGAGCGATAAACGCGCTTCCTTTCGAGTTACATATCCCGGGCTACCAGTTTTGCAAGACACTCGACTTATGAAGCGATTAGCCAGAGGTGACACGGGCATAAATTCGCTGGACGTGGCGTGCCGAGAACACGACATTGCGCATTCTCGGAGCAACGATCTCACCGACAGACATACGCCGAACAAAGTGCTCGCCGATAAAGCGCTAGGTCGCGTCACTGCGAGAGATTCGGTTCTGAGCGAGAGAGCCGCCGCTGCTACCGTCTGGGCAACGATGAAAGCCAAGACCAAGATCGATATGGGCATGAAACCGAAGAAGACTACGGGGAAAAAGACAACGAAAAAGCAGATACTACCAACGGCGAAACAAGGCTGCGCGTTATCGTTTCTGCCAAAGTTGGGCGCGCTTATGTCCTTGATTGGCGGAGCGGCCAGCGTGACGAAAGCAGTAAACGACAGCAAAGCCGCGCGACGTTAGCTCGAGGAGCTGCAATGTCACGATTGCGCGATGGAACAGGACCGCTCCGCACAATTACGGACGCGGATTATATCTCAGCTCTACAAATGCGAACAGGATGTAACAACAAAAAAAAACGCCAAAGAAACGATAAAGATGCCCTCGGGTGCAATTACCAACATGCAATTGGATGTGCTCGCGAGACGTATGCGCGTACCGTATTTTAAAGATATTTTCATGCATAACGCGTTACCGATGAGCGAAACGAAAGCGGTATCATGAATCTGGAAGATGCGATGAGACTCCGTACTCACTGGGTAGCGTACGCGAAGAGGAACAACTGTGTCGTGTACATTGACAGTTTTAGCTTCGACCTGTCCAAGGAATTGGTGCGATATTTTAGGAACGGTGTTACGACGATAGAATACAATCATGCGTCCTATCAGACGTACGATCAGAGCTTCTGCGGACAGATGTGCCTGCGGTTTTTACGGTCGATGCGCATAAATTTAAAAGCTCGACGAGATGCCGTGAAATCTCAATATTGGTCGACAGCTTTTTTCGGTATGTCGCTGACGCTTACGTTGAGCAGGAAGAGCACTATCCTCGCGGTGAACTACTTTCTCGCCATAGATTTGAGTGACGGCGATTACGAGCTCGGTCTGGCGATATTTGAGGACTTATCACACGATACCGAACGTGAAAGAACGAATTGAACAACAAATTTTGTTTCGCCAAAGATGAGCGGAAATTACAATTCCCAAGGATTCGTAGGAAGTGCGAGACATAAACGAACTTTTGAAACGTGCGATTTTACGGAAATGTCCGTGCCGCGACGCGCTTGAAACGTTGACGTAATTCGTGGTGACAATAGCAATAATAACATCGATAATGACGATGGCGAGGGTGGAGATTACCCGATTAAACTCCGCGCAAACTACAACACGATGAGATACGAGATTAGATGTGCTTACAGAATAAACTTTGGCAAGCCCAACTTGGATCGCTGCTGGGATTCTCATCGAAGCAGGTACTGCGAAGGAGATATGAATCGAACGTGTCGATTAACATAATGAACGTAAACGTTACCCGCATAGAATGTAACGGAATTGCGAGCGCGTACAGCAATGGCAAAAGCATGCACACGATACATGAATTTTTGCCGAGCATGCCGCCAGAATATAAAATACTGGAACGGCCAGCGCAGATCATTTACTTGCCAATCATCGCACGGAGCATTACGGATCTAACGATACGTCGTAACCAGAACGGACGATTGTTCGATTTTCGAGGAGAAGAGATCACTGTTAGATTGTACGTACGACAGCGACAGTGATAACACGAGCGTGAAATGCTCGTGTTGAACGGAACGGAGCGCACGCAGAGAGATAATGCATTCGTCACAAGGCCAGTGATGTCACAGCTCGATGACACTCGCTTATCCAGCTACATCAGAAAGAAGCTCAGCGCGTCGAACGTTACATTTTTACAATCTTTGGGATTCGCGCTGCGCAACATTTGAAATGACTGACATCCTAAACATTGAGAATGAACCGATCTTCGACGATCGCATCGTCAAGATTGAGACTCACACGTACAACTTGTTCGTCAACAACACGTTCGGGTACAGCGATGAGATAAGGATACTCATACAGCAACAGGATCTGTACGAAAGCACACTGCCGTACGAAAGCTTTCTATACGTCAAGGGAAAATCAACGGAGAACAAAGTGTTCCCGGGTGCTGAAACAGACCGTTCTTACGCATTACATTTTTACGAGTCTCATGGAATGGAGTGCCAATTTTTTGACAAGTGGAAATTTTTGACAAGATCTTGCGCTTCTTGATTGATTGATTATCACCATGGATTGCGACAGAAGAATCCCGTAGCGAAACGCATCATGATAGCTGTCTTTGAAGATGATGCTATCGTATACGTCAGAGAAACAAACGTGGCTGCAGAACTTGCTTCTGGACAATGAGCGAGAACGAATGTACATCGAGACTTTGGATGCAATTTACGAAGACACGTAATGAAGACACGGAATCTTTAACTAATATATATGTTACTAATACTATGAAAACAACATGTTAATTGCGCATTACAAAATGTATTGAAAATATGTAACTGGTGATTGCAAAAAAATTTTTTAAATAAAAATAATTAACGTATATATTATGCATTTCTTTTCCCTTTCTTTGTAATACATGTATGTATGTAAGCATGTGTAATGTATGTATGTATGTAATGTATGTATGTATGTATGTATGTATGTATGTATGTATGTATGTATGTATGTATGTATGTATGTATGTACATATATATATATGCATATGCCTGAAACATCGATGCTTCTCTTACACGCGTCGCGACGTATCCACTGATCTGACAGTGTATAAGCATATAAGACTTTTTTTCATTCAATCGTAAGCTTCAGTTACGAGCGTTAAGCATGGACCGAATAAAAGAATATATACACTGAAAATCGGTCGAGCAAAAGGGGTACCGCCTTTGCCATCAGGTCCACTAAATCCCCCACCATCGAAGGCAAAAGCTAGATACTTGGAATGCCCTGGAGAAAAAATGTCAAAGTCGCCAATGTGTTCATCATCATCAACGTCATTAAAATATAAGCTGTAAAGTATATACAATATATATATAAAAGTATATATAATATATATATAAAACATTGATGCACTCGAGAACAAAAAAAAGCCGCGATAAAACGTGTTGCGACACGTTTGCAATTCTTGGAAAGAAGGAGGAGGGGGTTATTTATCTTCGATTCTAGAAGTATTACCATATGTTACAATTTACGAGAATCAGTCATGCGACACCCGCTTTTACGAACGATTCAAGAATGAACTTCACTAAAGAGAGTAATGCATCGTACGAAATAAAAAAGGACTGTAGTAACATGTAAGTTTCAATGTTCTATACATAAAAAATAAAAAACATGTTTTCAAACATTATGTATGTATACAGCATGGAGCATCGCGCGGTGTGTTTACTTAGCAGATACTGGGAGGAGCAGTATCAGGCTGCTCCTCGCCCTGAAGTGAACTGTAAGGCTCACGAAACGTTGGCATTCCAAGAATGGATCTAGACACGGAGAAAACTCGCGAAACACACAACAGTTATATAGAAAGCACCCGTGGAAGTCAAGAATATTAATATAATATATGAAATAATAGTAGCTTTATTATGCGTACGTTCTTTTTTCGTTATATATTATAACTATAATATGTACATTATCATATTCGTTTTCATGTTACCAGCGTCTGAGCGAAATAGGTAATTTATTATGATTTTGTTTTTTCCTCTTATAACTATTATGTATGTTTTTAACATTGAAAATGATCCGATCGCGATCGAAACATCTGCTAGTCTTCTATATTAAATTTTTAATTTAAAACATTTCTGTTTCTTTTATTATTTTTTTTTACATTCTACATTATCATGTTTTATTTTATATAATAATTTTTGCCTTGTAGCCTTCTTTTTTCTTTGTTTTATATTTTTTTCTTATTATATTTACCGATCGCAAATATTTCTTATGCTCCATTCTGATGAGTTGTGATCTTATGAAAAGCGACAAATTTTTGATCCATGCAAAGTGGCCGAAGCTGTCGTTGCGTGAATCTTTCACGTATGTTGACATGCTTCTCGTCATTGGTGAGCCCTAGAGGAAGGACCTTCATTTTCGATGTCGTACACATTGATCGACACCGCGTTCAAATGTTCAAATTTGGAAATGTCTTTTAAATCGAAAACTCGATACCCGCGAGATTCAGCACTTTCATGTAATGCGGATATGAAGATTTCCGATCCACATTTCTTTCTGCGAGATACAAAGCGGCGACTACCGATCAGGCAAAAATATATTGTCCATGGATTTCACGTTGATTATCGCCTACTTCAATGTAATTTCTCGCGAAAGTTCGATGTGACATCACGCGCGCATGAGATTTAATTTATTTACGTTGGCAGTCAAATTCAGTATACGTGACAGCGCTCACCCGTTATCGCATTCTTGGAACTCGTCGAGCGATGCCAGGATAGACATGACGACATGCCGATTGTATCACTCGTGCAAATCGGTGCATCGATATATCTCATTGTTTTTTGCGTTTATGCTCTTAATGTCACGTTTGTTGTTCGTTGCAAATTCACCGTTGAACACGGTGTTCACTTTTACATCACCATGTCTTTCTACAGCATCTCGCACTCGCTCGAGTACTACATTGCTGGCGTCTTCCAAAAACCGTCGCGGCTCGATGTGATTAGAATTTATCACAGCGCTCGTCAACATACGGCTTTTAAACGCTGTTTCGATCTCGCGAAGTCCATGTCTAGCACCCACATGCATGAATCGTCCACGCAACGAATTCTTCAAACTTTCGAGCTTCGTGATACATGCGATGACTAATTGTTTATTATTAATTAATAATCGCTGACATTTAATACGACTCTGCTCTTCCAGAGATTCGATGAAATCGCAACGCTGTTCCAACGCGACATACTCTTCTCTGGTGTTCACCTGAGCAGCTTGCTCTATCAAATCACATTCAATGTTGTCACTTACGTTATTTGATTGCTTAATTACGCGATGCGCCTATATCTTTATATTTTATATTAATATCACATTATTTGATAAACAACTACGCGTTGCAGGGAAATGGGGATGACGGGATGATGTCACTGGACGCTAAATCTAACAAAGTTTTCATACATTTACGCTTGTGAAATTGCAAACATTGCGTTTGTTGGATCGCATTATATTGATGATAATATCGCTCGGACATGTCGTGACATGTTATATGTCACGACATGTTCGACATGACATCATCAATGTAATTTGATATAACAAGAAAGCAACGTTTGCAATTTCATCGATGTATGATAGCTTTGTTAGATTTAATATAATAAAAGATTTTTTTCAAGGACATTAAATGTTTTATGCGTGAAAAGAAGAAGAGAGATAGGAAAAGCAACGCATTGAAAGAAAAATGATAAGTATATATGTGATAACGCAAGACTGTGGCTATGGTGACTAGCGTCGACTCTATCCAATACCCTAAAATAATACATATAAAGACATTTGATAGCCGGATGCTCTATACACAAATGCAATTGCCTCTGACGACATCGATCTTCTTGCAGACTTGACTTATATACAACGGCTGCCTGTGTATTGTAAATAAATCCTGGACAGTCTCGCTACAACGAAGGATGCTTCTCGGTGTCAGTCTTGTCCGAGCGCGTGAGGTGGTGTGTTTTTTTGTATTATATTATAAGATCTGTTTTTTGTCATTTTTTATGTACACTTTTAAAACTTAAAGTGAGATAGGTATATATTTGATATTTATTGAAATTGAGAAAGAAAGTTCTAGTGCAATCTAATGCTAGAACAGACCAATAGTTATTATTAAATATCTTGAATCGTTGAACTTTTGAAAAATCAGTGATGGAAATAGTGGTGGTGGTAGAGGAGGAGGAGAAGGATCTCGACGAGGACGCTTCCGCTTAGGAGGTCAAGGATGAAGACGCTCTCGCCGAGGAGGCTAAGAAAGACGTTTCATCGGAAGTCGATTAAGTGACGTCATCCCAAATGATAAATAAGATGAATTGTACATTATTCGAAAGAAGAAAGAGGAGAAAGTTGAGTAAACTCCCGAGCCTATGGAATCATCCCCACAACGCGAGCGCCATCTGCTGGTTGCTGTATTAGTGATCCAGAATCGCTACAATACAATATTACTATTAGTAATTGTACCTCTCTTTTGAGAGATTTGGTGATGAGACAAAAAATTCAAGTATCTATCTGAAAATGTTGGTTTATGGTACCAATCAAATTTAATTATATCATATTACTTTAAATCCGAAGCGCCACTACGGTCTGAGTATTAAGGGGATGCTAGAGCGAAGGCTGAAGTTAATCAAGGTCGATATTACAGGTTTTTATTTCCAATGTATAAGATGCTTACGCCCTCTGAGTTAATATGAGGAAATGGAGGAAATTCGATCGATTAATTATCGATATTTTTATTCCGTTTCCTACATTACCATCTTAGCAGGGACGTGTATTAGAATCAGTTCCACAAATGTAAAATTTATTTTGGAAAATTTCCCAATTTTAGAATTGAGAAAAAAATAAACCTTAATTGAAGTTGTGGGATTAAGAGACTCGATAGATAAGTCAGATTCTCTAGACAAGCCCACGCTTGTCGTGTGTTGTGATATGAGAAATAAATATTGAGACTTTTCTTGTAACTGGTAAATAATATTTTTATTTCACGAGCACAAATTAACACGTTCGTACAGGATGAATATCTTAATCGATCTGTTGTTATAAATTTTGTTTTATTATTTTTACGCTACTAGGCAACTCGTTACCAACGAAATCTTAAGCTTTCTACACTCGCTGCGCTAGTGAGGTATTAAGAATCCCCCACATACTCCCCCCCGAGTGACAACGAATCTGAACCTTATACTTATTACTCGGTTAACAGAATATCGCTTAGTGATAGGTCATTTATAATACCGGCACTTAAGTTTACAATGTAAAATATATACAACATATCATACAAAGTATCTTAAAAGTATCTGTCTAAAGTTAATTACATTTTATCGTAGGGAAGATTTATTACAATTATATAGCGAAAGTAACTTTCCTTTTCGAGCGCGCATAAGTTCTCAAAGTTGGTCGCTCGTTGCTGAATGAATTGCCTGCTTGACCTGCTTCTGGAATCGTACTACACAAGTCATCGCATATACCATACGCTGGTTTCAAATTCTCGACTGATACACTGCGCTGTGCACCATTAACTTCAATATCGAAAACTCTATCCGAAACACGATTTATAACCTTGTGAGGGCCGGTATAGGGACGCTCTAAGGCTCTCTTGATACCGCCCACCCGTAGAAAAACATGGGAGCACGAATATAAATCTTTAAATACGAATGCGCGTTTCTTGTGCTTGTGCTCTATCGAGATTGGCTTAACTTTGCGCATATGCTCGCGGAATTCCTCAATAAAAATTTGCGAACTAGGAGTGAAATCGTCCGGCAGTACAAATTCTCCGGGGACGCGCAGCGTCGTTCCGTAAATAAATTCCGCAGGCGATGCGCCGGTGTCAAGGCGGACATGAGTACGCAGACCTAATAGTACGGTCGAAAGTACTCGTGACCAACCTTCATTAGTATGACACATAATAGCAGCTTTTAAGCTTCTATGCCATCGTTCAATCATACCGTTCGAGGCGGGGTGATATGCCGTGGTGCGAATTCGTTGACAGCCGATCAGCTGAAGAAGTGCAATAAAGAGTTGCGCTTCAAATTGGCTACCTTGATCAGTAGTTATTGTTTTGGGTGCTCCGAAATTTGCTACCCAGTTGTCGTAAAACGCACGTGCTACTGTAATAGCTTCAATGTCTTTCAGAGGTATTGCTACTGGCCAACGCGAAAATCTATCAATCATTGTTACACAATATCTGTACCCGTCCGATTCAGGCAAGGGACCTATTAGATCCATGTGAACATGCTCAAAACGCCCGTCGGGTGCGACAAATTTTTCAGGCTGTAATTGAACATGTCGAGTAATTTTTGACTGCTGACNGCAATGTCGCGATGCATGTTAGGCCACACATACCGTTGACGGATTAACCGATCAGTGACTTTAGGACCCGGATGAGCCGCGTCATGGAACATGTGAAAGACGCGATCTCGTAAAGATGCCGATATATAGACAGATTGCCTCGCCGGTCATTTCCCAGTAAAGTGTAGTATGTGTCGGCCCCCATTGAATTCGCTTCACAGTAAGCGGAAATTCAGGAGATTCGCGGATGGACCGTAGCTTCTCGTCTTGTTCTTGTTGCTGTGCAAGCTCCTTTAATTCGATCTCGGCAGGTAAACGAATAGCTTCGATGCAAGAAAGAGAATCCGCCACGATATTATCGTTGCCTGATAGGTATTCGATATGCGTGGTGAATTGTGAGATGAATGAAAGTCTCTGTTGCCGAGGTGATGCCTTTTCGGAGCGTTGCATGAACGCATAAATGAGAGGCTTGTGATCGGTAACAATTTTGAAATTTCGCCCTTCGAGGAAATACCGGAAGTATTTGATTGCCTCGGCGATTGCCGTGAGCTCCCTATCGTACGCGCTGTAATTCTGTTGCGCCGAATTTAGTTTGCGCGAAAAGAATGCGAGCGGTTTCCACGAGTCATTAAGCTGTTGTTCAAGGGCGGCTCCGATGGCAAAATCTGACGCGTCACAAACGAGGCGCGTCTTGGCTGCATCAGAGGGGTGAGAGAGTATGGTCGCGTTGGCCAGACTCTCCTTGCACCTATTAAACGCTTCTTCAGCCACCGGCGTCCATATAATTGGTCGTCTATCATTCTTGCGTGAATCGCGAAGATACTCATTCAACGGTGCCTGAATGATAGCTGCATTATGCAGTAATTTACGATAAAAATTGACAAGCCCAAGAAAGCGACGCAATTCGACTATCGTATTAGGCTTTGGAAAATCGCGAATAGCCTGAACCTTCCCGAGTGTAGGTTTACAACCTTCGCTATTAATTATAAAGCCGAGGAATTCTAATTCCTGCTTGCCGAATTCGCATTTATCTACATTAAGTCGTAAATGAAATTTTTTTAATCTTTGTAAAACTATTCGTAAATGAGCTTCGTGCTCTTCAAGAGACGTCGACGCTATGAGTATATCGTCGATAAAAGCAAAAACAAATTCCAGGTCGCCTAGAGCGCGGAAGATCTGACGCTGAAACGTTTGACTCGCGTTTCTAAGACCGAATGTCATAAATTGATATTCAAA
>JAANIC010005225.1:55337-126675 GCA_017607545.1 Acromyrmex charruanus | reverse complement strand
TGTGTGTGTGTGTGTGTATATACATTTATTATAGTTATTTTATATATATTCATCAATAATTTACTAAATAAAATGTATGTAAAAGACAGAACAGTGTAATTAAAATAATTATCTTCATTTGTATTCATATATAAATAATATAGTATAATATGTTTCTTGTTTAGGAAGAAATTATTTCAACAAAATTGAAATAACTAATATCATATTTATTTTATTATTATTTTTCCTCTCAAAAGAAAAAACTTTGACCAGGGCATGTTTATTGATATGGACCTGAGTAGGTCGATCATTCAGATCATTTCTATGGTTCAGCGACGCACTTTTCATGACGGCGCCGCTGTCGGAATATCGCGGAACTAAAATACTGCTTAGTTTCATGGCTGCACGTCAATTTCACTCGTAATATACAAACGAAATTTTCGGATACACCTTTCTCTTATACTAAGACTCCTACCGCGTTTCTGAAAGCATAGGATTGTTCGTTTAGGTTTTCCGCAATTCGTCAGCTACTTTTTATGAATGTGCAAAATCTGAAACTCTTATATGCAACACATATTGTGATGTGTTGACTACAAAAGCCGATAACAAAACTGTAAGTCTTTAATTTTCTTTCGTTTTTCGTATTCAAATATAGCTGACGAATTGCGTTGTTGTCGATACTTTAATTGTGGAGAAGGATTTTTCAATCCATAAGCACAGTTACGAGAAAGGTGTTTTTAATATTTAATGATAAAACAGGACACTCCAGCATCCCCTTAATGGATATGACTAGGGCATTAATGAACATTACTAGGGCATTAGTGGGCATTACATAAAATTTTGGCAATAATGCCCAGGAATTAGACATTACTAGGCATTGGTGTACAGGATTTTGATCAGCGGTTTACCGCTCGGTTTACCCCTTATTTAAACAATTAGCCATTTTACTCATATATTTAAAGCAACTATATGTCTTTTTTACATCAATTAATTCATTTCGTCAGTCTGTTCATAAAAGTATTATAGTACAAAAAGTTATCAAAGAATTAATAGTTTACAAGATATTCAATATTTTCTGTCAATATGTGCCAGCATAAGATATAAAATACTTCATATGTTATATTAATATCTTTTCCTTAACCTTTTTTATATGTAGAATAATTCATGTTAAGAGTAAAATAAATCGTATAATTTCATTTAAAAAGGAGTGGAATGACCTTCGTGTCTTTTTGCCTGCACCAAAAAAAATAACATGATCAAAATACATGAAGATCATTCCACTTTTTTCGGAAACGTTTTTTCATATCTTCCATATTTTTTGAAATATTTGTAAAATTAAAACGAATCACTCTTATGTATAGTTTATGTTTATGTTTATATATTTATAATATATATATATATTTTATTGAATTTTTATAGGCTGGATTGGGTGCATTGTTCAGAACAGAAGTTGATGAAGAAAGACCAGAAGCACCGCCGTAAGTAAAACAATGTTTTTTCAAAAATATTTGAAAATAATATAATTAGAGAGGGAGCGTATAATTATGCAGTACAGAGTAACCGATGACCTTGACCTTGATTATGTTGTCAAGGTATTCTTGAGTGATCTCCGATAGGTTTAGTTCGTTGTTTATTAAAATGTTATTAAAACAAAATGATTTTTATAAATAGAATTTTTGAACATAAGATATATATTTTACTATAAATCTTACACTCTATTATATCATTTACATAACATCATTTATGTATGGCAAAACGAGATAAAGCAGGTATTTCACACGAAGTGAGGTTCCTCTTTACTTCGGAGCGATTTTCCACGCATAGCAAGGTTTACCCCACATTTCCCTCTATCTAGGAGCATTCGATTTCATATCTCCCTTACAGTCTCCACCTAGAAAGTCAGATGCACTTAGGCAATGAGGGGGGGAAGGTGAGGTAAACTTCTCTTCGTATGGAAAATTGAACGCTTTCTAACAAGAAAAAAAGTAGGATGAACGCTTCGCATAGAAAGTCAGATGATTCTTGGCAGAGAGGAAGCATAATGTAGTCTTAATATTATACATATAAAAAATCAAATGTTATTCTTTAAACAATCACTAAACCTTCTAACTGTTGTTTAGGATCATAACCTTACGGCATACGTCATCGGGGCTGTTTTCACTGTACTGCATGATTGCCAGAAAGCGTCACATTTAACCACAATGGCGATTGACCATAACCACTTATAGCGATTGGTGCCTTGAATTTTTCCAATGGATAAACGTTATGAGTAGTTTGTGATCAATTGCAACGTGGTCAAACGATTGTTAGCAGTTAGATAACGCTAATTTACAAAAATTGTTTTTTTAATTACTTAGACCAGACTACGTGTCTCATTGATGTGTTTAAATTTTTGAATATTGAAAACGATGTTGCAAGCAAAAATTCTAGCATGTCAGATTTCCAAGATAATTGAGATTAAAATACTTGTTTGGCGATACTTGAAAATTCTTTTATAAAGAAAGTTAACATAACCTTTAAATTTCAATCAGAAGTCATGAACGTATTATTTATGTTCTACAAATTAAATTCTTTTTACTTCAATAACTTGTCTTTTAGTTATAAAAGATTGAAAATATTATTTCGAATATGGAGCGCTCTGGCAGCGTCATATGCGCATGCGATATCGGCAGCTCGGCCGCCTATTGATCAATAGTGGGACACTGAACATGTATAAAGTGGAAACATGGGTATCACTTTAGAAATCAACTGGATTGGATGTATATCCAAGCGATGGATTAAAGAATAAAATTATGCTGTAAAAAAGTTATGAGAAATGAAAAAAAAATATATCTTTTTTACATATACCTACATACATATAAATTAAAAACACAAAATTTTTGCAACTTAAAGACATAAAACTTATTTTATAAGCTGTTGTTTAAAGTATTATGTCTCCAAGAAATTTATACAAGTATAAAGTTAATAAATTTGTAACGATGCGCCTCTTATTCACATCGTTCCTGACAGAATAACTAACCGGAAGACGCTACAGTAACTTTTAGCTGCTGTAGCTATGAGGGCGCGAGTACCACTGGTCAAACCTCCCCCGCTCATGATATCGATCAGCGGGAATTGTTGATCGCTGAGGGAACAAATCGAGCAGGAACAACAACGCCTTATAAAAGCCGGTTTTGCATAAAAAAATGTCTATTCCGCTCCTGCCGTCTATTTCAATCCAACTCTCTCTGAATCCGACTCCACTCCATAAAAAAGTCGCACCAGAAAAGGTGGCGAAGTGTGCTCTGCCACTGTCGAGCGTTCTCGACAGCGACTTTCCTACATTCCGCTGCGTCGATAGGAATCTCTGAGGCAGAGCGTACATTGTCCCGCCGAGCGTTCTCGGCCGGTTGCGCCAGTTGCACTAACAAGAACAGCGGATAGAGAGTGTTCTATCATTGTCGAATTTTCTCGAAAATCGGTTGCAGCTACCACTGCAATCGCATCGGTCTTGACAAAAATTCGGAGTAGAGACTTTTCTGTCTCTGCCAAGTATTCTCGGCTGCAGCGATGCGAATTCCGGACTGCTTGCAGCACGCGATCAGTAACACCAGTTGGCGACCTGGCGCAACCGGTAGCAACACAAGCACGAGTCTATGTGACTTGATAATTAGAAGCATGTCGATTATATCGATCTGACCTTTTCTCATTCCTTGCCTTGTCGGCGCGCTGAGAGCGAAAGAGAGTCCTGGCTCTCATAGCTTTAATGAAGCAAGCGATAAAAGACCGAAAAATTTTTTCGGCCGCTCGACGTATATCAACAGATATGGGTATATTTTAGATAACTTTTAATAAATTGTAATATTTATATAACCCTCCCATTAATTCAAAATATTAAATCATGTCAAAACACGATAGTTAACGAGAGATTAATTGTTTATGATTTTCCAAGCGTATCCGAGGAAAATTAAACTTTTTTTGCTTTTCGGAGGTAAAATTGCCATAAAAGATTTGTTTGTGGGAAGTCGTTTGAAATGATGTATTATACAGCATATTAAAAAAAAATGCTAAGCCAGCGAATTTGGAAGACTTTTCAGCTTCAAAAAACTAATTAAATAATACGGTTTTTCAAAAATATCTCAGAAAGTATTTATTTTATCAAAATAAAAGTCATTATCAAAAAGAAAGCAATAAAATTAAAAACAATTTCGTTTTTTTTTAAGATTGTATAATTAATATTTTCCGTGATAGAATTTTTTAAAGAATGTTGTATTTTTGGTCATTTTTCGAAAATAAAGCGATTTTTCACACTTTGGCATAAATATCTCGGATCGGGCTACCTTACATACAAAATAAGTCTTATAAAAATTGTAAGTTACTGAATTCTCTACAAAATTATTTTTTATTCTTGTATGACTTATAGTTTCCGAGATACGATTTTAAGAATGTTTTCTTTTATTTTTAAACTAAACTTTTTCTTTAAAGTTTTATGTAAATATCTCGGATTTGGCTACATGTAAAAAGTACTTATTATCAAATCAAAAGATTTATAAATTTCCTACAAAATCATTTTTTATTAAATAAAAGCGTTACATCGTACCTCATACGATGAATAGTTACTGATATATAAATAAGTCTTTTCAAATTGTAATACATTTTAATGAACTTACTTGTAAAACTTACTTATCGTATGTGAAAAATGTACATAAACAGTTAAAACTTATGAAATTAGTTTGTAAATGCTTTTCTTTTTGATACGATCAATAATTCCCGAGATCAGTGTTTCAAAGATATTATAGGATCTTCAGTTTATGTTAAAATATGAATTTATTTATCAATGCAGATACATAATCGCATTGGAAAAAATAATATTCGTTTTTTTCTCAAAAGTAACAGACAACACGTTTTTTAAAAAATATTGAAAAAAGACAATCNAAAAAATATTCATATTTTTTTCGTATTTTACGTATATATATATATATATATATATATATATATATATATATATATATATATACGTAAAATACGAAAAAAATATGAATATTTTTTTTCCAATGCGATTATGTATCTGCGTTGATAAATAAACTCATATTTTAACATAAACTGAGGATCCCATAATATCTTTGAAACACTATATCTCGGGAATTATTGATCGTACCAGATTAAAAAGAAAAGCATTTTCAAACTGATTTCATAAGTTTTAAGACTGTTTATGTACATTTTTCATATACGATAAGTCACAAGCAGGTTATTCATTAAAATGTATTACAATATAAGAAAACTTATTTATATCTCGGTAACTATTCATCGTACGAGGCTCAATAAAAAATGATTTTGTAGGGAATTTAAAAACCTTTTGATTTGATTGTAAGTACTTTTTAATAGGAATAGCCAAATTCAAGATATTTATATAAAACTTAAGGAAAAAATTTAATTCAAAAATAAAGGGAAACATTCTTAAAATCGTATCTCGAAAACTATAAGTTGTACAAGGATAAATAAAAAATAATTTTATAGAAAATTCAGTAACCTACAATTTTTATAAGAAGTTTTGCATCTAAAAGTAGATCCGAGATACTTACGACTAAAGTGTGAAAAATTGCTTCATCTCGTGTTACGTCCAAACCTTTGAAAATTTGGTTAAGGAAACAATGAAGGAGAATGGAGAGAGTATGGAAGGATGGTTAGACTCAATCTCACAGGTATACGCACAGAGGCGAACATCTGTGAGTCGTACGCATCTTTTCGGTCTTGGAATATGGGTCAACAACCCGAAAGGACGCTTTGACACCTGTTCCGATGGACAGTGCGAACGTCGGTTCTACTTTTTAGGTCAAAGAACTTAATTCTTTTGACCCGAGACTGGACCTCGTGCAATCTCAAATATTAAAGGGAACGAGATACGAGTGATTTAAAAATAAATGAAAGCTGGAAAGATATTCATTTAGAATATAAAACTTACATTTATAAAAAAAAACTATTATTACTAGTTTTATTACAATCATGATCATTTATATTTAATATTAATTACAATAATTTGTCTAACATAATGAAGTTTTGTGTGTGTGTGTGTGTGTGTGTGTGTGTGTGTGTGTGTGTGTGTGTGTGTGTGAGAATAGGAAAAGAGGAAGATAGAATTATTGAGAATTGGAAGCGAAGAAGGTGGTACAGGAGCACATTGAAACTAAATGTCTGTAAAAGAGTGGAATTGCCTGTGATGTAAACGATCACTACTCTATCCCCTTCATTAGAGGGGGAGAATAGAGTCTGAATAAGCGATCCCAGTCAATAGGTACGGGATATGACTGATATGCAGGAGGAAGTGGGAGCTGATGTAAGGAAGAAAAGGGAAGGAATTATTCTTCAATTGGAAGAGGAGAATAATTCAGGATCTTTCTGATGGCAAGATCAAAGACAGAGAGAGTGATCAGGTCGAATGGTTTCTTCAGTGAAAATTGGTGAATATGAAATTTCTAAATAAAATTTGTTGTCGGTCGGTTGTGACGGTGCAGTTTGGTTAGGTGGACAGCTCCGCCTACTCCTTCTGACATACGAGGCCTATGTTTTTTGTTTTTTTTGTAGTACGAACGCGCACTGTAATCGAACCGAAGGGTTAAATGTATGTATGTGTTAAATACGTATGAATGTACATGTTTATATATAAATATTCATGTATATGTATATTTATATATAAATATGTATATATATATATATATATATATATATGTATATACATATATGTGTGTACCCATACGGAAACATGTATGGATAAATGGATGGAATGACAAACTGACTTACTGTTTAGTTGCGTGGGATTACTTGATCCACAAAACCGTGGATGGATATTTGCTTTGATGACGAGGAGGCCTGCTGCCTGCGCAAGAGTATCAGGAGGGTAGTGAACGAAGACTGGATGGTCTCAGAGAGCACACGGCGTAAATGAGCACTAAGATACGCGACGAACTAAAGCACTGGTTTTGTGCGAACTGACGCGATCAGGGTGAATTTTATTTGGGTACTGACGCTTTGTGGGATCTCTATTTATACTCCGAAAAGAGAGCGTCCCCTCTTTATCCAAGATGCAATAGTTAGTTGCAATGTTGCGCGAGATTTACGATTTGTATAACGTCCTATTGTTAATCTAAAGTGCATCGTTAGAGAGGTTTCGAGAAGAAAAGAAATAATTTACGATTTTTTTTAAAGAGATAATATTGCTCCAGGCAGATGACAAATTCTGTTATCCTCTCGGAAAATATGACTAGTTAAACAGGCAGTTACCGTGTACAGCCAGTTTTGCGCGCAGGATAACTATTGTCAGTTGCAAGTCCGATCTTAGATAACGCTACCGTGGGAAATTATCACATGCTTTTTACGATCTTTGGCACGACGTGGCGCCTGTTTTTCTTAAGATGAAATTGTTGGTCAGCCTCGGCGACAGCTTGGATTTTTACTATTGCGTGACTAGGTCCATTTAGAATCTTCTTTCGCAATCTTGCCATTTTTCAGGCCTGCATTAATGTTGTTATTCCTTCCGGGTTGATTGGCGTTTTCGTGGAGTTTATCCAATCCTTCTTTTCAGTTCTTTCAGACCATTATCAGAGGACTCCACTTGAGTTTCACAGACGCCAACCGTAGTCACAACATGGAACCGAGTTTTTCGAAAGAAAAAAATCATGGCGTCTATAGGACGTAACACCCTCAGCCTTAGACATATGTTGGGATGTGAGAACCCAACATTTGCAAAAAGAGAAGAGAAAAAGAGGAAAAAAAGATATCGATTCTTTTTTTTCGACGACTTGATGGGTTTGACTACATGGTAACGTAGGACCCACATTTAAGTGTTATTTCTTACACTTCTGTGCGTCTTTTGATTTATTAGAGAAGCAGGAAAGAATCGGACGTTTCTTCAGTTCAAATTCACCTCTTCAGTTCTTTCGTCCTTTCCTTTTACAAGTAAATGGCAGTATCCTGGTATACATGTATGCGTATTACATATAAAGGGGATTAACATTTTGATATGCGTCCGTAAGTTGGAATCCATCCACTCTTTTTATCTCCGCAGGATAAGATCCAATCAAAAATATGTTCAGACCAAAGTTGTGGGGTTTAAAAAATCTATTTATTGATCATATCAGTTTGATTTTGAGAAGCTTTGCCAAGGTCAGATCAAGGTCACATCGATTTTTTAAATGAAATATCCTACTTTTTATTTTAAAATCTAATAGCCGATGTCAAGAGCTTTCCCCCATAATAAAGTATCTTTTGATTAAGTAAATCTCAAGTTGTGAAGATTAAAAGTTACAGTACTGTCGGCAGTAGCATTACCCAAGGTGTACCGCGTGGAGGTTACCCGGTCAGTGTGTGTGTGTGTGTGTGTGTGTGTGTGTGTGTTTGTGTGTGTGTGTGTATGTTTGTGTGTGTGTGTGTGTCGCAGCAGAGGTAAGGACCTCACGGTTCGTCACGCCCGTAATATTTTTTGACTCCAAACCCTCTCTGCTGTGTGTGTGTGGGGGGGGGAGGTGTATGTGTGTGCGTGCGCACGCGCATCTACATACGTACTTGCATATGTTGGTATTTCTGAATAAGTAAATGTTTATTTGTTACGAGAGATGTTCAAAATGATCACGTTTTCTTACTAAAGTTGACCGCGCGATAACTTTATTGCTGTTTCGCTTTAATAAGCACCCAACTCATTTGCACGGCTCTCCGCGCGCAGCCCGTTGGGAGCGAGCCCAAACGTCCGGGTCCTAATAATAAATATTCAATCTCAGTAGAGACTTTCCTATGTTGCTATAAAAATGAATCAGAAATAAATAAATATTCATTATTTCGTTTTACTTCTCAAAGTTTTCATAGATTTATTCCAGCCATGTCTTATTCAAATGAAGAAGCATACGATATGTTGCTAATTTTGGGTGAGTGTCGAGATTCATTTGCTGATGCTGAAAAATTGTGGTGACAGCGTTTTCCTAATCGAATTCCTTACTAGCAGAAAGTCTTTCACATACACACACACGCGCGCGCGCATGCACGCACGCACACATAGCAGAGAAGGTTTGGAGTAAAAAAATACTACGCGCGTGATGAACCGTGGGGTCCTTATCTCTGCTGCGATACGCACACACACACAGACACACACACACACACACACACACACACACACACACACACACATGCACACACAAAAGATGTAAATCCGACCGAGTAACCTCCACGCGGTACACCTTGGGTAATGCTACTGCAGGCAGTACTGTAACTTTTAATCTTCATAACTCGAGATTTACTTAATTAAAAGATATTTTATTATAGGATTTTTTTGGAAAGCTCTTGACATTGGCTATTAGATTCTGGAATAAAAAGTAGGATGTTTCATTTTAAAAAATCGATGTGACCTTGATCTATGGCAAAACCTCTCAAGGTCAAATTAATATGATCAATAAATAGATCTTTTTAAACATCCCCACAATTTTGGTCTGAACATATTTTTGATTGGATCTTGTCCTGTGGAGATAAAAAGAATGGTCTGAAAAACCTGTATCTATCTATCTATCTATATATATATATACATATATCTTATTTATTTATGTATTTATTTATTCATATGCATGTATTGAGAGAGAAAAAAAGTTGTGGCGTGTCGGATTTTCTTTTTAATCGTTCAGTCTTTTAATTCAAGAGTATATGTTCTTCCCTCGCGGGAAGGAGAGGATAAATAGGTTCTAATTTAGTCTCAGTTTCGTTATTTTCCTATAATTCGAGATCTGGAATGTTAGGGTTTACATCTTTAGTTTTATTCCTTCCTAAATGTAATAAAAGTTGAGTAAGTGAATCCTGTATGGCTCCCAGTAGGTACACCGACCAACCTTACACAGTATATAGGGCGTATCCATGTACAAATGTGTCTAATAGCAATTTGATAACTGTAGCAATTAGATATATCCCGATTAATCTAACGCTGATATTGCCAAAGATTAAAAATTTATTCCAAAATTTTTCCCAAGCAGAGATAGCAATTCTTTCTATCGATACTTCGTCTATGAGATTAGAGGGTGATCCTCTATCCATTATTACGGTTGAGCGCTCTAATATGTCTCTTGTCATGGAATTGCAGGTCGCTCCGCGAGCAACATTATGTGATCCTTAAGTTTTTCCAAATCGGTTTGTGAATATATTTCACTGGTCGCTAGTGCTTCTGAGCTGATGTATTTCCATGACAGTTTAAATGAAAACTTTATAATGGTGGGTGATAATGTCTCCAATTTAGGCATAATTTTATACCATGAGTCTCCTAAAAGGTACATGATAGGTGCAAAAGAATTACAAGTAATCTGAGCTCCGTGGCGTGTTAATATATGCGTTTGCAAGGTCAGAAAATATATTTCGTTTCCTCGTCTTACTGGAAGTTGCTCGTAACATTCTGTGATACGATCTAATTTTACTTCGACCGGTACATATTTTACTATGTGAATTATTTCTTCTGCCAAAAGTGCCATATATCCAGGTCCCTTCATAAAATGATAAGTGAAGACGTCAGGATTCTAGCGGCTATAGCTAATGCATTCTGCATCATACGATATTCAAGTTGACATTGTTGCAATAATATTTCTGTATAGTTGATTAATTTGAGAACGTGTCTTTCTACGTATATGAATTTTGAATTTACGTATGTGAAAATATCGATTTACTGCTATAAAGCCAAAGCTTTTCGGTAAAACGTCGTTTTGAAAATTATTAATTTTGGATGTTCGGTTCTGATATGTATGTCCACAGGTGTATGTCCACAGGTGGTATATGTTCCAGTGCTAGTTAAAGAGAGAATCACATTTGTAATGGTTATTGAGTAGACTGTTTGAGATCGTTTATTGGTAGCGTCAAGTATTTTATTAGCGTATCCATTATATAATACGCCATAATCGGAAGCTCTGCAATGATCGACAGGTACGGAATCCAAAAAGTATTTCCTCCCTCTATATTAGTGCAATAAGTCGAACATAGTTTTACAGATTACTTCTGACCTGAGGTGTACACGGTTTGTGTTTATCCGAACGTCGTCGATGTAAGGTAATTTTGAGGCTGTCTAATACAATGACATTTCCCCAATTTCCATAAAGATCGGAATAGACACTGCTACGTGTGCCGTCATTGTTAACATGCCCGGCTAAAACTATTGGATGTGATGCAGTCTGGTTAGATAACAGATCTGTGAGTTCCGGCTATTTTGAAGCTTTCATAGGTATGTATACGTCGACATGCATCTCGAGATACATCGGTTATGTGTGAGAATTGTCCGTTGTATACGTCCATCATATGTGAAAATATCCCACATCTTTTTACTGTACGATCTATCTCGATTTTACACTGTATTACTTTCACAGATTTAAATCATTGAGTTGAAGTAGTTGTATATAGACTGCTAAAGTTTACATTCTATAGGGGAATATCACACTCTTCGACGTTTATTAGTGATAACGTAGTGAAATTCACTGCTGCAGAGCCACAGTCGTATCCTATTATTCCGTAAGTTTCTTAAGTCCACATTATTAATATAAATATGACGGTTATTCCTTTAATCTAACATCTGAAATATCGATTTGATTTGTTTAATTATTATGAACTGGTCTAAGATAAATTCTGTGAGAAATTCGCAAGCGGTAGAGATGAACAATGCGACTATTTTTCTTTATCTTAATTTTAACATTATTTCTGTTTAATATTTCCAAGACTTCATGAGGTCCAGTATATTGGTCTCCAAATTTTTCAGATTTTGGCCCTTTTCGTAAAAATACATGATCTCCAGGCTTGAATTTCTGTGGATTAATTTTTTTATCGTAATGTTTTTTCGATTTAATTTTAGCTTTTGCGATGTTTTCACGAGCATTTATTTGGATTGCATGGAGTTGTGTAACTAAATTTATTTGATAATCATCGTAATTAGCTAATTTGTCTTCAGGGTTTAAAAGCTCATTTGACGGTACTCTTGCTATTTTACCGAACATTAATTTGTATGGAGTATGTTTCGTGGTCTCGTAGACGCTGGTGTTATAATTAAACATGGATAAGCCGATCCATCTGTCTCATTGTTTCTGCTCATTTGCGTATTGTTTCAAGTATTCTCTTAATGCGTGGTGTGATCGTTCTAGGGATCCATTCGACTGAGGGTGAAATGCAGTTGTACGGAATTTGCGGATTCTAAATATTTTTGCTATCTTCTTCATTAATTCACTGACAAAGTTTTTCCCTTGATCTGTTAATATAGCTTTAGGCGCTCCCAAAACGCAAATAAATCTGTCAACAAAAACTTCTGTTATTGTTTCTGATCCGATAAGAACAGGTACTAAGTTGTTCTTCCGGGCCGTTTCTTTTTATATTGCGTTACTTGTTGGAGTGGTGGGGGGAAAGAAGAGAATTGCGGATGGGGGGAGGAAAATTGGCCAGTCTTCAATAACTGGGAGAATTGGTTTATTTATGTTGTAGCTATTATCTCTATTTAGATTGTTAGGGTGTTTTTGTACTTCTATGACTTCTCTATATTTTTTTGGAAAGTATGATGTAATATTGGTTATTGTGGTCATTTTGTCAAACATTTGATGTTCTGTTTTCGATGTTGTGTTCTGATAATGCTGATTGCGTGACATGTTTTGGCCTGACTTCACATTAGTGTTCTTTTATCCGTAGGTTGACCATTCTCCCAGTTTCTCCTATATATATTTGCCCACAGGAACAAGGTATTTTGTATATTCCTGCGGAGCTGAGCGGAGATCTTTGATCTTTAGAATTTCTTAAGATTTGTCCTATCTTTTTGAGTGGTTTAAAGATAGTTTGGATATTTAATATCGTGTTTGTTTAATATCTTGCCTATCCGATCTGTTGTTCCTTTGATTATGGGAAAATAGATAGGATCCTTTCGTCTGGTTATGTGTCAGAGACCGTTGTCTTGTTTGCATGTTTATTGATTGTTTTTTTTGTCCATTTTTCTGTAAAGCTAATTTTAAGTGATTGAGTTCTGTCTGTAGATGTTTTTTGTCAGAGATGGTGAAAGCTCTAAGTGAGTTGATTGCAGACTGTTTGTGCTGGGTGGTGGAGCGACTCAGCATATCGGCATCTATTTATCTGTGTGTGCTGGTTTTCTGTACACTTGATGGCGTAAGGCAGAGCCTTCCAAATCGGGCACCGCGGGTCCTTAATCCCCTTATCTCTTGCCCACTCGTGCTTGTCCTCATGAGTCCAACGCTTTTCCTCTATTCGTAGCTATGCATCGGCGCGGTGACATGGCGTATCATTTCGTATAGTAGTCAAGCGTGGTTTCATTGAAAGATAAATACATATAGCGAAAAAGTAATAATAGCAAAAAGAGCCATATTTATGACTTTTTTTATTTTCGATCTCTATTAATCCTAAGAATTATATTTGCATACTTGCATACTTGCTTGCGACAATTTTAAAGGTATGTGGGGGAAAGACTGAAGGTAGCGTTGAAGGGAGTAAAATAGAAAAGGCTTACCGTTGAAATCTTGGTGGGGACACGATTACGTGATCATTTGGAAGGCTCTGGTTTAACCGTCAGCTTTCTTAGAGACAAGAACATCTAGGAAGAGGAGTTTTTCGTTTTTCTCTAAGTCTATAGTGAAGTGAATATTTGGATGTTGATTGTTGAGGAAAATAGAGAATTTACGGCGTTCAGTTCTATCGTGTCTTCATATCATGAATGTGACGTCTACATAACGGAAATTTAACCAAACTTCTGGTGTTTTTCTAAGAACCTCTTTCTCAATATGCTCCATGAAAATGTTGGCGATTACAGGAGAAATAGGAGAGCCCATTGCTGCTCCTGAAGTTTGTTCATAAAATTGGTTTTTATAGGAGAAGTAAGTAGTTGTTAAGCAGTGCTCTATTAGCGGGATGAGGTCGGAGGAGACTTCATGTCTTTATTATGTTCAATGTGTCTTTTATTGAGACTTGTGTGAAAAGAGATTTTACATCGAAACTTACAAGCAGGTCTGTGAGACGTTGTCGGATTTTTTGGATCTTTTTTTTTGTATGAAATCCGTTGAATTGTGGTGGTATTGTGATTCGAATTTTCCAGTGAGGAGTTGTAGTGTTTGTGCTAGGAAGCGGGATAAGTTCTATATCGGGGAGTGTGTAGCGCTGACAATCGGTTTGAGGGGGATGTTCGGTTTGACTTTTGGTAGTCCATATAGTCTTGGTGGGAGACAATTTGTAGGTTTTAATATTGATTTGGTTTTATTGGGAATGTTGCTTTTTTCCATTAGGATCTTAATGTTCTGTGCGATTGTATTAGTTGATCTTTGTTAAGCTTTTTGTATGCTTTGTTCGAGAGAAGGTTCTTCATCTTTTTCTTATAGTCTGATGTGTTCATGACTACTGTTATTGTCGGCTAGAAGCATGATGATGTCTATGTCCCTGTTTAGGTCTTGGAGGGCCAATCGTTCTTGTCTAGTGATGTTTGTGGAGGGAGTTTTGCTTTGGAAAGGATATTGTTTTTAATTATTTGGTCGTTAATAATAATAGGCTCTGTTTTTCCTTTTAATTTCTGTATTTTATGTTCTTCCAAATTTTTTCTTTTTTTGATTTTCCTCTTCATTGTCGCTTTCTGCATCGCCTTCTCCATTCAATGAATCATTTCTGTCTTGTATTCTTTCAGTTTCGTTCTCTTATTGTGAGAAATCTCTGGGTAGCTTATCCTGTTGGGCATCCCTATTTTTTGCTGTTTGGCTTCGATCGTCTGCATTCTATTATTTCGAAGAATATCGAGTGTTATAGCCTTTTCCATAGCTCGTAGTTCTTGTGGCTCTTTTGTCTTCTTCTGTATAAGAGTTGTTGAATTCGTACCCTCTTCAGGTGGATGATCATCTGGTAATAAGTTTTCAATTAGTTCGTCTTCTGTCAAATATAATTTAAAATCCTCGTGCTCTTCGTCCTCCTCATCTGATTTCTCTAGCAGTTTAGAAATCATTTCTGCATCCTTTGGATCATTAGGGTTCAAAAGGGGTTCATTAGGGCTTGTGGTGATTAATTATATTGCAGTTCGCTTCTTCAAGATCTACCGGACATAGACATATTCAGCTCATTTTAATCTTCATCGTATTATTCGCATATTTGCGTCCTGTGCATTTTTAAACCAGAGAAGAGGTTTGTCTATAACTAAGGTAAATTTCCATTTATATAAATAAAGTCTAAAATGCTAGACACAATACACTATGGCTAAAGCTTCTTTCTTATAAGTATCGTATTTTATTTCGTTTTCGGTTAGAGTTCGCGAAGCATATGCTATCGGTTGATCTTTATTTATCTCTTCTTGTGATAGGATGCCTTTAATTGCTATTCCGGAAGCATTAGTAGTTAATATAAAAGGTTTGGAAAAGTCGGGATATTGTAAGACAGTCGGGATATTGTTCTTCGCACAATTTCTCTTTTAATGCTTGAAGTCTTCTTGATCTATTATGCATTCAAATTTAGTGTCATTGTTTAACAAGTTGGTGAGAGGTTAATTTCGAAAAATTTGGTATAAATCTTCGGTAATATCCGGCTGATTCAAGAAATTGTTTGATATTTTTTGGCGTTATATTTTTTAGGCCTTACAGCTTCTAATTTCTTTGGATCGTGTTTTTAATTCCATCTTTACTAATTACACGCCCTAAGTAAGTGACTCAGTTTTCAAGAATTCGTATTTGTCGGGCTGCAATTTTAAATCAGCTTTGCGTAATCATTTTATCAACAATTATATTTCCTTTCGTTTTGTTCTTCTAATGAGGAAGCGTAGATGACAATGTCATCCACATACACAAATAATTCTTCCGCCTTGCAATCCTGATAATATTAAATCCATTAAACGTTAAAAGGTAGCGGGTGCATTTTTTAATTCGAAAGGCAAATTTGGTCAAATTCATAACGACCGAAAGGAGTTGTAAATGCAGTTTTATGACTATCTGCAGGATCCATTTTTATTTGATGAAATTCGCATGCTAAGTCGCACATTGAAAAGTATTGTGCTCCGCCTAATTGATGCAAAATGTCGATAATGTTAAGTAATGGATATGCGTCTCCAATAGTTTTTTCGTTTAAGGCTCGGAAATCTAATACCATTCTCCATCATTTATTTCTCTTTGAGTCTTCCTTTTTGGGAACTATCCATGTAGGCGTATTATACGATGATTGTGAAAGTTTTACGATGCCTCCTTCTAACAGTTCTTCTATCTGTCTATTTATTTCTTCTTTATGAATTTGCGGAAATCTGTATTATCGCGTATTTATAGATCAATCATCCGTAGATATTTGATGTTGTAATATATTATATTTGTTGCTGACAACTTCTCTTCAAGGATGTGAAATCTGTCCTGTCTGTCAATTATAAGTTTCGTTATACTTGTTTTTTCCTTAAATGCTCTAAACGCAGCAAGTCAGTAATTTCTGTGAGTCTATCTTTTCCGATTTCTTTCAATACTACTAAGCATGAAATATTTTTCGTAGCTTCGTTTCGATGTTCTTATTCAGTTCCTTCCTAGTGTTTTGACTTGTCTATCATTTTTTGAGATTGATTTTGTGTAGACGCTAGGATTTTAGAAGATGGTTTATTTCCTTTGGAATTACAAACATTTATATAAGGACTGTATGATTACATTCTTTCTAGAAGTTAATCAATAGTAACATAAGAGGAATCATTTTGATGATTATCATTTTTTGCGGTAGTCTAATCCTTGATAATTTAATTTTTTTCGACAGTGGAGCTCTTTTCTTTTGACTCCTTTTGATAGAATTGAGTCGCATTGCATAGCGAGATTTAGTTATTTACCTCCTTGCAATCAACAAGAGTAGAATTTAACAGGGAAGTATGGAAACTTTCCTCTGTAATTCTAGAATCATTTAATTCTTCAGGAAGGGTTTGATAACTTACCTCTCTAAGGATTTTGGATTCTAGAATTTCGGGTTCGGAGGAGATGTAGAAATCTTCCCCTCCATGAATATTTTTTTTTTTTTCTTTCTTCCCATTTATTTACAATCTGTCAAGAAGACACTAAATAAATGTTGTATTTTACAAAAGTTGAGTAACATGTAAGTAACTCTCCCACTGGAGAGCACTCGTTAACAAAATTATATTAAAAAGAATAATATAAGTAGTTATAGTATGAGGCTCCGATTAAGAATACAAAAAATAAAATATGAATTATGAATTTAAGAAATATGTCATAATCGTTGAAATTTCTTCAGTCTTGAATTTTCCCTATTTCTGTGTAATACTGCAGCCAATTTGTTTGGGTGGGTTTTGAGTCTATCTTTATATCTTGAGCGGATCCTTGTGATTTCCTCTTCCATGGTTTTAATGTTCAGGTCGTTCCGAATGATCTCATTCGGCACAAACCAAGGTGCATTTGTGATTATTCTTAAACACTTAGACTGGAACCTTTCCATTATATTTATATTGGACTTAGAAGCACTTCCCCAGAGTTGAGCTCCGTAAGTCCAAACCGGTTTAAGGATGCATTTGTAAATGAGAATTTTATTAGTCATTGATAATTGAAATTTCCTGCCTAAGAGCCAGTACATCTTTCTTAGTTTCAGATTTAACTGCTTACGCTTAGTCCAGATATGTTCTTGCCATGTAATGCGACGATCCAAATGCATCCCGAGATATTTAACGCGGTCGTGTTGAGGTATTGTTTTGTCGTTGAGAAGTATTTTAGGGCAAGTCATTTTTCGAAGAGTGAATGTGACATGTGTAGACTTGTTTTCGTTGATCTTAATTCTCCACAATTGGAACCATTTCTGTATTTTGTGCATATATTCTTGTAAGTTCTGTGAGGCTAGGATTGAGCTCGAGTTTATGGATAGTAATGCAGTATCGTCTGCATATGTTGCAGTTGTGATGTTATCTTGTGATGAGGGTAGGTCAGCAGTGAATAACAAATAAAGCGTGGGACCCAGGACACTGCCTTGCGGGACACCAGCTTTAACAGAAAACAGTTTAGATGTTATGTCTTTGATTGTGGTCTGGAATGTACGATTGCTCAAGTATGACCTTAGGAATAAATAATAATTTTTTGGGATCCAGTTTTTCAATTTGAATAATAATCCATCATGCCACACTTTGTCGAAAGCTTGTGCTACGTCCAGAAACACGGCCGAGCAATATTTTTTTCGTTCTACAGCTTCTATGATTTTACTTAGTATTCGATTCACTTGTTCAATGGTGCCATGATAGTTACGGAAACCAAACTCATGATCAGGAATAAGATTTCTATTGATAATATATTTATTTAATCTATTTAGAAAGAGCCTCTCTAATATTTTTGCAATTATAGGAAGTAGGCTAATAGGCCTGTAGGAAGAAACAATACCTGGATCTTTGCCAGGTTTCAAGATCATAATAATTTGTGCCACCTTCCACTGATCAGGGAAGTATGCTAAGCGAAAGCAAGCATTGATTAATATTGTGATGAACCTTACAGCTTTAGTTGGTAGTTCCTTGATGATCTTAGCATCAATATTGTCATAGCCAGGAGTTTTTTTAAATTTAAGATTTTTAATAATACCTTTAATTTCGTTGATTTTTACGTGCGGAATGGATGTATCGTCATCCGGAAAAGTCTTAATTCCTAGCATTAAGGTACTTTCTTCTTCTTCGGATACCTCTCTTGACGTAGATTGAAAGGTTTCACTTAGATGGGTAGCAAATGTATCAGCTTTTTCAGAGTTCGTTCTTGCCCAGTTTCCGTCGCTCTTCCTGATAGGTGAAATAAATTGTTGCGGCCGTTTAATTTTTTTAGTACACTTCCAAAGCGAGTAATCGCTATCCCTGGTGACATTTAAGGACTCGATGTTATTTTGAAATTTTGAGTTGTGATATTCAGACAAAACTGTTTTGAGATCTTTGATGGCCTTGTTCAACTTAGCTTTATCAGCACTGTTTCTTGTCATTTGCCAAATTTTCCTGAGCTTTCTTTTTTCCAAAATCCTTGTTTTAATACTGGTTGGTACCTTCCTTACTTCTGTTATTATTATTATTCATATCCTATGTTGAAGTAGAGGCACTGATTGCACGATGTATAAGAATGTTGAATTTTTCGATTTCGTCTTCAAGTTCGTCAGGCTTCTTTAAGGATACGTTGCAGGTTAGATTGCTATTTATATAAGTCTTGTACTCAGTCCAGTCAGTATTTTTATTGTGCAATTTGTTGTTTATGTCCATAAGAGTAATTTTGGTTTCTACGGTGACAAAGATTGGAGAGTGATCAGATGTTAATTCCAGGCTAGATTGCGCTTTTACTTGAAACGGGTTTAACCCTTTAGTTACTGCGAAATCAATTAAATCGGGAAGTTTATTAGAATCCGAGGGCCAATATGTAGGTTCACCGGTTGATATTGTGCTTAAATTATTTGATGTTATAGTTTCATACAGCTGACGCCCCTTAGTGTTGGGAGTAGGAGACCTTGAACCCCACCAGGGGTGTTTGGCATTATAGTCGCCTCCTGCAATGAAACGGTGTCCCAGCGATTCGAAGAATTCGAATATAATTGCTGTGAAATTGCATATTTTGGAGGGGAATAAATTGCAGAGATAACTAAGGGCCCAGTCCAGTCCTCGATCATAATGCTAGTAGCTTGCAGAAATTCTTTATGGTATTTATCAATTTCATGATGTTTAATTGATGTTTTGATAATAATTGCTGTACCACCGTGTGCTTTATTATTTGGATGATTTGTTGTGTATATACTGTAATAAGGAATTCGTATATAGTTCTTATTAGTAAAATGTGTTTCTGACACAAGCATAATGTCAATATCGTGGAGTTTAATGAATAATTGCAGTTCTTGTATTCTCTGGTTTAATCCATTCGAATTCCATATAGATAATTTCAGACTATTCATTTTGATATTTTATTTATGAGACAAGTGAGTAGATTTAACATTGTGTCCATTCTATTCATTAGTTGAATCATCATTTCTTCTAATTTGTTATTATGTACAATTTCTGTCCATGAGGTTCTTTCCTTATTGTTATGATTTTGGTGCTCGTGTTTGTAAACACCGCATGCGGTAACCTGTGCGTAAGATTCGTTCGGATTTATTACTTTTTCAAGCGGAGGTACATCTTTAGATTTTAAATTTGAATTTTGGTTAATTGTTTTATCTCTTAAAGCCGGAAATAATTTCTTTTGTAGTTGCTTTCGAACAGTACAATCTTTGTAACTTGCCGGATGATCTCCACTGCAGTTTGCACACTTTACTTCTGTTGTTTTTTCTTTAATTAGACAATCGCGAGTCAAATGAGTACCGGCACATTTTACGCAGATTGCCATTTTGTGATAATAGTTTTTAGTATGCCCAAATTCCTGACATCTCATACATTGAGGAATATCTCTTTTTTTACGAGGAGGTTCTATTGTGACAACAGTGTTCATAAGTCTGTTGATTTTATATATTTCTTTGTTGTTATCATTTGTTTCAATTTCGACGAAGAAGAGAGGAAGAGGATCCTGATTGGTGTACCGTTTAATGTTATTTATTCTTTTCACTTTATGACCATGATCTTCAATCTCGTTTGTTAGTTCTTCAATGTCAACAGATGGGTGTATATTTTTAAGAACAACTTTATAATTCTTATCCTGTTTACGTTGATAAGTGTAAAATTCAGTTTTTCTCTTTTTTAATTCCTCCACAATTGGTAGATACTTATCCGAGGTGCTCGGTTGGATTTTAATTTCTGTAGTAGATATCGTTTTCAAAGTGTATTTAGCATCAATTGTAGCTAACACTTCCATAAGAGGTTTGACGTTGTGTACACTATTTACGTATATAGGAGGCGATTTCGGAGAGTTAACGTGTTTAGTCTCCGTTGGTTTTTCGGCCTTGCTTTCAGTTTCATTATTTGAATTGAGAACACTGAATGAGTTACTTACTGGCACTGGGCTGTTTAGCCAGTAGTTTTTGATAGTGGTTTGCCTTTTTTTAGTGGCCTTAGTAGTAGTAGGCCTTAGTACTAGTCCTTATTCTTTTTTTAAGACTTTTCGCCAGAGTCCAACTTTCTTCACTCACTGGGTCCATTCTCTCGGCATCACCCGTCGAGGTAGTTTCCATTTCTCGGTCTTACACTGATATATATAGTCACTATACTTTTTTCAGTTATTAAGTTTCACTTCGACATCAGCTTGTGTATACATACAATACAATACAATCGCGCACAGCGGACCACGAGTACGTCCGCTCGCGGCGAGAGCTAATTCGAAACTGATGAATATTTAGAGTAGAATTTTTTCTTGATTCTTTAATTCCTTTTATTAATTACATAAATATATAAAAATATAAATAAGGAGTCTCAATCTTAAAAGCAATAATTAGAAAAAATTACAACAAGGCTAATGATAGTCTAAAGCTGTCGTAACAGTGAAGAGTTAGGAGATGTAGATAATACTCAAGTGTTGGAGATTGTCTTCATTTATTATATTGAACGTTTCGGTTCACTTTGGAGTCTTCTTCGAAAAAATAGAATATAATACCACGTTGAAATTAAGTCAGATTGGCAGAAATGCAGTAATCAATATGCTATAATATATAAATTATTAACATTTTATTGTTAGTTCAATACTTAAAATCAATACTTAATAATCGTGTGACTCACTTCAACGGGAAAACAAAGAAGTTCACAAACATTGATTCGCAATTTTCATGAGATATAAATTAACACAAATTGTTCCTCAAATTAATGTCGTGTCAGTTCATCTTGACGTGTCGTTTAAAATTGAACATTACTAAGTGATAAGAGGACTTATAAACAAGCAATGATAATAAATAATAATAAGAGAATCAACCTATTATCATTTCAAATCTCATTATTATTTTAATGTATCTAATAAGGAAGCATACGAATAATGCAAACATTCTGCGTCTGTTTTTAAATTAAGTCCATTCTTCTGCAAGTATATATGAAGCATTTCTGAATTTAAACGTTTATTGAGAAATCTTTCCTTATCAAGAATTTGAACATTCTTCCAATCAAATTCATGATTAAAAAACCAAGTCGGTGGTCTGTAATCACTGATTGGTTCTTGTTAATGCTGTTGATATGCGATGCTCGGATATTCTCGTGGATAATTTCCGACCTGTTTGACCAACGTATGTTTGACGCATCGCAATCTTTACAAGAGATTTTATATACCACATTTTTATTAGAGAATTTTTCCTAATTATTCCTTTCATTAATTTATTCTCGTTAAATACCACAAATTTTTCATTTATTTTTCTGTTGTCTCCTATCATAATAACTACGTCTCCGTTCGTAATTCCGTCATTATTATTATTTGAAGTGACATCGTTACTAAAATCCTCGAAATAAATTTGGATATCCCTTGGATGGGTAAAACAAATTTGCGCATTTGCAATTTTTTTTTATCACGCATTTCAAACTATCGTTGTCAAATTATTCATTCAGGGGTTTGAGGCGCAAGATTGGTACTTGCACGTCAATGTCTAACGTGCTTATGACGTTCATATATGCTTTTCCAGAAACATTTTCTATTGTATCTCCTAAGTAAATTCCGTGTGCTATTTTTAATTTCGATACATATCCCTTTTATCTCTGGATTTCCTATTCTCACATAAAATAAAGATTCTGATCGTGCGATGATAGTTTATGGTGAAAAGAAAGGTATATTAATCCTGATACATCTAAATATACTTTCGCGTAATTTTCGAGGAAGTCTGTTTGAAGAAATCATTACCTAATATTTCTGATTGTGAGATTGGAAAATCACTTGACACGATATGAAAAGTAATCTTTTCTCCAAAGAGGGATAAAATTATTTCTTCAAACGTATAAACGAGATATTTATTTATGCTATTTAATTTTAGAATATTGTTATAATTGACAATACTATCCTTAGGTACAAAGTTTTCCTTGATTATGTTTTGCCCGGAACCAGTATCTAACATAAAAGCTATGTGTGATGTTGACTCGCAAAAGTTTACCTGAACGGTAGGCACGCGATTATACTTTAATCTCAGGTATTAAAAGGATGAGATACGAGTGATTTAAAAATAAATGAAAGCTGGAAAGATCTTCATTTAGAATATAAAGGTTACGTTCATTAAAAAAAATTATTATTACTAAGTTTCATTACAATCATGATCATTTATATTTAATATTAATTACAATAATTTGTCTAACCTAATGAAGTTATGTGCGTGCGCGCGCGCGCGCGTGTGTGTGTGTGTGTGTGTGTGTGTGTGTGTGTGTGTGTGTGTGAATAAGAAAAGAGTAGATAGGATTATTGAGAATTGAAGGTGAGGTAGGTAGTACAGGAACACATTGAAACTAAATGCCTGTAAAGGAGTGGAATTGCCTGGGATGTAAACGATCACTACTCTATCCCCTTCGTTAAAGGGGGAGGAATAGAGCTGAATAGGCGAATCCCAGTCAATTGGTACGAGATCTGACTGGTGTAGAGGAGAAGGTGGGAGCTGGTCTAAGGAAGGAGAGAGAGGGAATCGCTCTTCAATTGGAGGAGGAAAGTAATTCAGGATTTCTCTAATGGCAGAATTAAGGACAGAGAGAGTGATCAGGTCGAGTGGTTGTTTCTTCGATGAAAATTAGTGAATATGAAATTTCTAAATATTCATTGTCGGTTGTAACGATGCAGTTTGACTAGGTGGACGGCTCCGCCTACTGCTTTTGACATACGGGGTTCGTCCCCATGTTTTTTTTTTATAGTAGGAACGCGCACTGTAATCGAACCGAAGGGTTAAATGTATGTATGTATTCGTTAAATACGTATGAATGTATATACATGTTTATATATAAATATACATGTATATGTATATTTATATACAAACATGTATGTACATACACACACACACACACACACACACACACACACACACACACACACACATATATATATATATATGTATGTGTATATCTACATGTATATATATATATATATATATATGTATATACATATATGTGTGTACCCATACGGAAACATGTATGGATAAATGGATGGAATGACAAACTGACTTACTGTTTAGTTGCGTGGGATTACTTGATCCACAAAACCGTGGATGGATATTTGCTTTGATGACGAGGAGGCCTGCTGCCTGCGCAAGAGTATCAGGAGGGTAGTGAACGAAGACTGGATGATCTCAGAGAGCACACGGCGTAAATGAGCACTAAGATACGCGACGAACTAAAGCACTGGTTTTGTGCGAACTGACGCGATCAGGGTGAATTTTATTTGGGTACTGCGCTTTCGGGACCTCTATTTATACTCCGAAAAGAGGGCGTCCCCTTTGTCCAAGATGCAATAGTTAGTTACAATCTTGCGCGAGATTTACGATTTGTATAACGTTCTATCATTGTTAATCTAAAATCGTTGGAGGGGTTTCGAGATGAAAAGAAATAATTTACGATTTTCTTTAAAAAGTAAGATTGCTCCAGGTAGATGACGAATTCTGTTACCCTCGCGGAAAATATAACTAGGTAAACAGGCGATTGCCGTATACAGCCATTGCCAGTGAGTTCGATCTTAGATAACGTTATCGTGGGAAGTTATCCCATGCTTTTTATGATTCTTTGATGCGACGTGGCGCCTGTTTCTCTTAAGATGAAATTGTTAGTCAGCTTCGGATGACAGCTGGGATTTTTACTATTGCATGACTAAGTCCAGTTTAGAATGTCTCTCGCAATCTTGCCACTTTTCAGGCCTGCATTAATGTTGTTATTCCTTTTGGATTGATTGGCGTTTACGAATTTTCGCGAAGCCGGTCCCTCTTTTCAGTTCTTTCAGATCATTATCAGAGGAGACTCCATTCGAGTCTCATTGACGCCAACCGTAGTCGCGACGTGGAGCCGACTCTTACAAAAGAAAGAATCGTGGCGTCTATAGAACGTAACACTCGAAATGATCAAAAATACAACATTCTTTAAAAAATTCTATCATGGAAAGTATTGTTGATCGTATGATTAAAAAAAAAAATTGTTTCTAATTTTATCACTTTTTTCTTAATAATGACCTTTATTTCAATAAAATAAATACTTTCTAAGATATTTTTGAAAAACTGCATTTTTTTATCAGTTTTTTGAATCTGGAAAATCTTTCAAGTTCGCTGGCTGTGAAGATTTTTAATATGCCTTATAATATGTCATATCGAACAGCTTCCTGCAAACAAATCTTTTATGGCAATTTTGCTGCCGAAAAGCAAAAAAAAATTTAATTTTTTTCGGCTACGCTTCAAAAATCATAAATAATTAATCTCTCGTTAACTATCACCTTTTGACATGATTTATAATATCATTGATTAATGGGATATATAAATATTATAATTTATTGAAAGTTATATGTTAGAATGTCCCCATGTCTCTTGATATACGCCGAGCGGCCAAGAAAACATTTTTCGGTTGCTTAACGCTTGCTTGAGTCACCGACGAGATACTATTAAAGACGCTCGGCGTTTATAAAAATTCGCGTACCTGTCAAAATTTAATTGATTAAAAATAATAAATTAATAATACGGTACTAATTTTATAAATTATTAGTTTTTTGTAAACATGTACATTTGTTTAAAGCTTAATAATACTCGATTTTTATTTAAAACTGTTATTTTAATGATATCATCCAAGTTTGATTATCAATAGACGTGATAACTGCAGAGGAAAAATTGTAATTTTTCGGCAATATATAAAATATTATATCATTAAATATATGCATGCTTATTTATATAGCTTTTATATAATAAAAATATCATGAATTTAATAACGTGTCATCGAAATATTTATGTTAATAATCATAAATATTTTTAATTGTCGGTAACGTTACCGTTCTTCAATTATCTCCGGGCCCCATTGATAATCACGAAAATTTGCCCAGGACCGAGGGTCTAGTATCTCGTCGGTGCTTGAGTGAAGCTATGCGAGAACAGGCTCTCTCCCGCTCTCAGTGCACCGATAAGGCAAACAATAAGAGCATAATATGAAAAGGTCAAAGAGGTATAGTCTGCATGCTTCTAATTATCAAACAAACTGTGCTTATGTTGCTACAGATTGCGCTAGGCTGCCTGCTGCAAGCGGGCCGGAATTTGCATCGCTGTTCGTAATTCGCGTCACTGTTCGGCCGTCGAGCGCTGCGTATTGAATTTCTGCGGTTTTTTCCCCATTGCATTGGGAAAGACGCTCGTTAACATATCGCGCCGCGACCGCGTAGGCATATATCTATGTTCTCGCGAACTAATTAGCTGTGCGTCAAACTACACAGCTGATTGTCGTCTCACACTCCACACGACTCGCGATTACCTCGTGCTTAGAAAAAGCCATCTGCGACGACAACGAACAAGACTGCAATGTGTTAATATCAAGAATCACGCGAAAAAAATACATACCTATACACATTATCTCGTATTATCGTGAAATTGTCATACACAACACGCGCGCTCGCACACACGAATATATTACTACGTGTTATCAAAAATTGATATTGTATATTTTATTATTTTGTAATTACGAGGCATGTCCAGAAAGTAAGTGTACTGAGGTTCTCACGGCCGGAGGGATTTTTTTTTCGACATGTTGGCTACATTGCCGTGTAGCCTGATTCCTCCCCTCCGCAACGAGACCGGTCCGAGGTCAGTACGTTGAAAACTGTCGACGCGACAAGAGGTTTCGTGAAAAATGTCAATCCAATCTCCCGCCAAGTGCGAAATACGCAGCGTCATCCGTTATCTCGTTTGGAAGGGAAAAACTCCGGTTGAGGTTTATAATGAGGTAAAAACTCCATATGGTGATAAAGGTATGAATCGTACGAGTGTGTTCAAGTGGTGTCGCGAGTTTAAAAACGGTCGTACGTCTGTGCATGATGATCAGAGAAGCGGAAGACCTTCAATTCTGACTGACGACATTGTGGAAAAAATCGAAAATGCGCTCCGTGACGATCGCAGATTGACTGTGGATGAACTTTCTGCGATGTTTCCGCAAATCTCCAGATCTCTGCTACATGAAACCATCACAGAAACCCTCGGATATCGGAAACTATCCGCGAGGTGGGTCCCAAAACAGCTGACAGACCAACACAAGTTGAATCGAGTGGAGGCCGGGCAAGAGTTTTTGAGACGCTACAAACTCCATGGAGATGAATTTCTCCGTTCCATCGTTACTGGAGATGAAACTTGGGTGGAAAAAAGTTTTCAACCGACGAGGAGGTGAAGGGAGAGGTGGAGAAGTGGACGAAGGGGTTGGCGGGAAACTATTTCGAGGAAGGCATCAAAAAATTAATACCCCGGTTCACCACCTGCATTGAGAGGAATGGTGACTATGTCGAAAAATAGCTTACATATGTACTAATGTAACCAGATCATGTTTTGGTTCAAATAAAAATTTTTGCAACCTACAAAAATTCAGTACACTTACTTTCTGGACATGCCTCGTATAATAACCTCGTATAATAAATTATTCACTTATTATAATCAATATCTTGTCCGTTATTGCTGCATTTCATAACATGAATTTCTTTTGCGTTCTGACCGACGAACTATTCCCGCGTGAAAATCAAGCAGTTACAAATTTTGATATGTTTTTATCGCTATTACGAAGTCAAGAAATATAGAAATAGTATACTAAATATCTTAAACAAAGATATTATAAATGTTATAGTTTTGTCATGCAGAATTTACAATAGATATATCTTGGATATTTAACATGATAGAGAAATCCAGGTTATAGGCCCCACGTTTCTTAAAATTGGCACAACTTCCCGAAGATTAACGAAACAAACAGTGTTATGTATTATTTGACTTCCCTACAATAATTTCACATAAATTTTTTAATAAAAATATAAAACAATATAACTAGAAATTTCCAAAGAAAATGTAAGAAAATGAATTAGTGAAATTGTCCGGGACATAAGCCCCATGTTATAAAAATGCAAAGAAATCACTTTTTATATCTTTTTTTATACAAAAACTCATTTAAGGAATATAATTATTTATTTTCTTACTTTGTGGGAAAAATAGTGTTTCTTGAAGAATAATCGCTATAAAAAAGAAAAAATGTAAGAATTTTTATTTTTTCAGTGGATAGTCACTGATTACTTAGTAGTATACTTGGCACTGGATAATCAGCGAAGTTCAACAAAGTGTGCCTTTCAATAAGTGACACAGATAACAGTGTATCGCTACAATATCTTTATTATTCGCAAGGATGAGATGATCATTATGTCGTATTGTGTTGCTTGTTGGAAGGCACATTAAGAAAGAAAGATAGTTTAAGCATTGTATACTTAAAATATTGATATTTGCGTGTTAATTTCAATCTTTAATACCACATTCATTGAATTTACACACTAAAATAAGATTAATTCGTTCACATAATAAAGGTTAGCTAGGTTAGGGATCTCACATTTCATTCACTGATTACAGTGTCATGTTTGGCACTGATATCAGTGATTATCCACTTTCAGATTTAAAGATCAGATTTAGAAAGTACCTACAATAAGTGAGCCACAACTTGTAACTTTGGTGGAGCTTATGTCCTGAACAAAAGAAAGCGGAGCCTTGTAGTTTTTGAAGGTTAATTTGAAATATTGTGTCTAACACAAATGTCTTCTAAAACATTCCCATGATTAGATGTAATAACGTATCTCCGATGAAATAACTCAAAATTTAGGGATAAATTGAACAAGAAAATGGCGCTGAAAATTTTTTGGGTCGTCAAAGACTACTACATACAAATAAACGTATTTAATTTACAACATACGAACGAGAAATAACTTTTTGCACTTGCTTCGTTCAACACGTGTCACAACATTGCTCTGAACAGAATGGCGCTGTAAACGACCGGTATAACACACAAAATAAGGAAGATGGGGCTTATGACTCGACGGGGCCTATGATCCGGATTTATCCTATATTAGGAAGTTGCACTAAGTGAGCGTGCCACTCTTTCTTGGAATTAATCAAAATATTACTCAAAAGATGCTCTAAGATGCGAATTACGAACGCCAACGGCTCTAGTAACCGACTGCTCAGTCTCGGTAATGATAAAAGGGGTTTGTGACCGGTAACAGAGATTTTGGAAAAACGAATAGGGGCTGACTGCAATAAATGACACAGTACTTAGTAACATAAAATAATAGATGTATTCTATTAAAGATAGAATAAAATTATAGATATATTCTCAGAGATTCATTTATACTCGTTCGCTAAGATCACAGTAATAATAATGCGCGATAGAAGTGCATTAGAGTAGTCTCACACGGTTTCTTTGTTAAGTTCTCGATAACGTGATAATGAATACAGACAGTTCTCGGCAGTACGAGCTCATTTCACGAAAGAGCGATTCTTACAATCTCGTACAAGCGGCAATTCGATAATTTGAATAATCATCGAAATAAGAAAATGGCTATTACATTGCAGTAAACATGGTGACCTCGAGCTTGTCTACGAAGATTTCGAACCACCTTAACTGAATTTCGGAAAATAATAGGGAACGCGAGAACGCTACTATGTAGAATTTCGATACAAACGAGACTAATTATACGACAATACCCAAAGAAAGTAACTAGCTGTGGCTTCGGCGAGAGCGAAGAGTTATCTCAAAAACGTCGTAACGTACAGTCGAAGGATACAGCGCGCTTATACACCATTAATGCAAAAAATCCGCAATTACAACATCATGTACGTCTTACAAACGAGACCCGACAACATTTATTTCCTAACGTGGAAATTGGCGACCTTACAGTTTAGAGGCGTTTGTCTCGCCACAGAAAATCTCCCGAAAGATCTTCGACACGACAAAGTCCTCCTCTTTTGCGTCTTGGGTCCCCCGTACGCTCGCTCCGGTCACCATAGCACAAGTATCAGACGCTGATATTTCCGAGATCATGCAAGCGATTACAATTTCCCACGGGGGGCCATATCGTAGCATAATTGGCTCGCGACCTCGCGTGCTCCGCGAATAGTGCGAGTCGTCAATCGCGCATCTTGCGTCCTTACGCGCGGGATTTCAATTTAGCTACTAAAGAGACTCTCTCTGATCTTCTCTATGCGGGACATTCACATCTCAATGGAAGCATTTCAGTAGCCGGTCGTCTCCGCTTCCAGCCGTGGATCCGACCTTCCTAGAGTGTCTCTATGAACTCCATTACGGGGTTTCTCGCCGGCACATTGGCATAGAGTAGCCATCCCTTCTCACTGCCTTCGTTACTTCTTTGTAACGCTTGTAAATTTTGCGATAGGATGACAAGTTCCAAAACGGAAAGTATTAAAATATGGAGCGATATCACTTGCGCGCCTTCTTATAGACTGCTGAATGCCTTCAATAATTCGTCCTCTATTTCCCTCTCTCTTCTGGTCCTAGTGGTCTTCGTTCTTCACTCGTGGGCTCATGAGATGACGCAAAATTACAAGATCACAACATACATGGGCCGCCAATTATTCTGTAAAAACTTACAATATCACAGCGCACGGAAAAAAAAGACAAAAACAGACACAGAAAATCTGCAAAACGCATAAACACACGAAATAGACACGAAATAGACGGAACAATGTTTAAAAAGGATGCCCAAATACGCCTCTTAAAAACAGAAAGACGCAGAACGCCTTTTCCAATCGGGTCATACGATCTTTATAACTGACGGAAAAACGTTACAAAGTATATACATCGGAAAAACAACTTATCAAGTTCCACTTTAATTCGATGACAGAAAATGTGTAAACAAAGGATGGCGTTTGTTGATTGTATTTTAGTGGAGAATGTTCACACTTTTTAAAAAACGTAATCAGGTCTCAGGTCCACGGCATATGCAGCTAGAGCCATCTAGACGTGAACAGTGACTTTCAATGCAATCCTCTAATATAAATTACGCTACCAGTTTGAAGCTACAAAACAAAGGAGTTCCTCGTTTTTCAATATCAACAATATGGCGAGAACCAGACAATCATGAAAGTGATATGTTCAGAATTCCGTTAGATGATTTTGGAGAAGCTTCTGAACCATTTTATTACGTCCTGACGACTCCATGATTCTTTTCTTTCATAGAAAAGACTTTCTTTTCAAATGCGAATAATTTGCGATTATCTCCAAGATAAAGTCAGTAGCATGGCTGATCGAATATCAATTTTTGGACCGATTAATTATTATAAATAACCAAGCATCAATTAAAAGCAAATATTAATTATCAACATTTGATCTAGAGCATCTGCATGTCCAGTGGCCTTATGACTCATAGATAAGCCTAATTACATTTTCCAATTCACAAAAACAAACAACTCTAATCACACTTATTTATTTGAAAATCCTTGATAATAGCGTGGAAATCCAATCCTATTTTTTAGAAACTTAAAGGGATGAATTATGCATTCAAAGTCTAAGTACCCATCAAGCCCCGGTATATATGTATATGGCCCTTTGAAATGGCTTCAGCGGTCATTTATTCTGAAATCATATAGTCAGTCGTTTCGTCCGAAATTTTATTCATTTACAATTAAAATCAAAGTCATTAGCAACCCGATCTTAAACAACACATTAGTGATTAAAAAATCTGATGCACTCTGTCAATATTGGAGCTTCAATCCGCAAAAGATCGCCACCCTCTCCCCTCTTCCCCCCCCCTCAGTTGCTAGGCTTAACACCTCAAACTTCAACGTAAATCAATCATTATTAATATCATAAACTTATAAAAATCCCCTCTATCTTAGAGCAACTTTGTACAAAAAAAGACCAATCCCGAAATATACTACAATACTCTACCCAAATCATCTATCCCTTTCCTTTTTTATCGCAAATCTCGAGCACTCATTCGCCAAGAATTCGTTGATTCTTTTCTTTTCAATCGCAAATTTTGAGCGCTTATCCGCTCTATGAATTTGTCGGTTCTTTTCTTTTTAATCGCAACTCTTGAGCGCTTATCTACTTCAAGAATTCGTCGATTCTTTCCTTTCAATCGCGAATATTGAGCGCTCGTCCTCTCCAAGAATTCATCTATTTTTTTCTCCTCTAAACCTAACTCAGATTTCCAGTTCGCTCCGATCGTTCCTTAAATCTTATATTCTCCTTAACTGAGCGAGATTCCGCTTCAGTAATAATCCCGTCTGAATTGGGTCAAAAAACATCGTGCATGTCGAAGAAAAGAGCAAGAAAATTGCAGCTCTAAAAAAGCGTCCCATTATTACGTCAAGACGGGGCTTTTCATAACTGAACACACGCCCAACGGCAACTTCGTCGAGTTGCGGCTAAGCTGAAATATTCCCAGCTCCCTGAGCAAAACGTATCTACTAATCATCGATCTCACCTCCGAACCTAAATCCTCAGAGTATTCGACTTTCTCTAAGCTTGAAATCTTCACCTTCCATGATCCTCTCGTTCCGACCGATAATTTTCCTCTCCCAGACCTCTTAGAACAATATGTCTTGAGTCTCTCTGGATGGGACGTCGAGTGACTCGCCGCTCATTGTGATTGACTCGTGATCTATGAATCCGGATTCGATCTCAATTGCACTCCATATACACGATTTTTCGCGTTTGCCGTTCTGATTCGGAGTTAAACTGTAGATTCCCCCCTCGAGTGTTGACAAATTCTAAGAAGTAAGAATGCAAACTACTACCAAACTACTACTTTCCTCAGAAGACCGTAGAACCATGAGGGAAATTTTTGTTTCCCTTGAAAATACTGCCCGATCTTTTGAAAATACTGTCCGCTTATCCCACCACTTCTTCCTAATTCCACACACGCACGCACGCACGCATTCATTTTTCGTATTTCTATTCAGCTCCAAACGATTGTAATTCATGAATTCATTTACACATACAGAAACACCGACTTATTTCTGGAATAGGATATAATTAGTATACATACAGGGTGGTATTCGGAAATTTAATCGACGTTCGTAGAAAGATAGAGCGGACCAAACTAAGTCAAAAAATTTTCAATCATTTCATAAAGTAAGAGAGACCGGGGCACCCCTACTTTATGAAATAGTAGACTCATTTTTCAAATTTTTACAGACAAAATTAAGAAAATTATCGAAAAATTGAATTACTATTATACATATATGTGACTACCTAATAATATTTTAATAATAAGGGGGAACTGATAACTAATATGAAAAGAATGCATTTTTCTAATGCATTCCATCAATTATAAATTTTACTAGGGCGTAGCGAATAACAAATTTCCTAACAAACTTTATCGATTAATATTTCGATTTTCAAGGTAGAACAATACTTCTTTTTACTCAATTCGTTCGTTTCGTAAAAAAAAATTACGTCGAATGAGCCTAGTTTTATCGAGATTAGACGTGAAAGAACTAAACTTATAACATTTATCACTAAAGTAAATCTCTTTAAAAGAATTAAATATTGCTATTCTTTTTCATGAAGTGAAATATTTCCACTCTTTTTCAAAACTGACTGTTAGCCCAGGCGTTAATTCCAGCAAACACAAATGTAACTATTGTACGTAAATGTACATTATCTATGTTATGTAGCAGTCATATTCATGCTGGGATAAGTCATTAAAAGATGAAAAATATAATTTCCTTTGGAATATTCTCTTTTTCATTTGTTTCTTAAGTGCAATAATAATCAATAGGATCAATTTAATATTTAATAATTATTTGCGATAATGAATAACAACAATTTATCTATGTTTCTACTTATCTATGTTTCTCACAAATACTTGATTAAACAATTGATATGACATTTTAATTCCGCAACTCTTATAGGCGATTGCTATATCTCGATGGTGCGAAAAGCTGCATGAATAAATTATTATGTGCTAGCAAAATCGGAAAATCTGACGAGTGATAGAATAAATCTAAGCGGTGTAAAAAGATTTCGGGATTTTGGGAGCCGTAGGACTTGCGAATCAGGAGTTGTATAAAACAATGTAGAAATATTGTTGTAACTGCAACATATGTATTACATCACAAATTAATTAAAAATGTTTAATAACATCTGCTCACAGTTAATTTATGTTCTATAAAATTATATTATTAATAGATATTATATTTAATATTTTTTAAGAAACTGGAAGTTAATTAATTATTCTAATAGAATAACTGATCAAAAAGTTCTCATAATTCTAGTTTTAGGTATGTATTAATATACATATGTGTCCTACAAAAGAGCTCATATCATAGTTATGAACATTTTATTGACAATATAACTTTTTACCTGATGCATTCGCTCATTGATGAATTTTCGTCACGAAAGATATCGATGCATCTACGTGTAATGGAGGTAAGTTGCTTAATATGTGTATAACACATTAAAAAATATAAATAATCAAATTAAATAAATAAATAATATACAGGATGAGGAAAAAGTATGGAAACCCTGAAAAATCTCAAAAAATATAAGTTTCACAGAAAAATTTTCAAATAAAAGTTGTAGGATTTAAAAAAGACTCATTCAATAGTCTCATCAGTTTGACCGGCTAGCATCAAGTCAAAGTCACCTTGAATTTTTTAAATGAAACACCCTATCTTTTATTGCATATTCTTATAGTCCTTCTCAATACCTTTTCAAAACACTATAATTTTATTCATTTTGGGTCAGCCTTTTCAAAGTTATTGAGTATTTTACAGTAAGAAGTAATAGACACCCGAAGACAAGGTCTGAATATGATCCAGGCAACTAAGACAAGATCGGAAGATGATCCAACCAACAGGTCGGAGGATGATCCAGCCAACTAAGGCAAAGTCAGAGGATGATCCAGCCAACTAAGGCAAGGTCGAAGGATGATCCAGCCAACTAAGGCAAGGTCAAAGGATGATCCAGCCAACTAAGGCAAGGTCGGAGGATGATCCAGCCAACTAAGGCAAGATCGGAGGATGATCCAGCCAACTAAGGCAAGATTGGAGGATAATCTAAGAACATAGATCATCTTTCGATCTTGCCTTAGTTGGCTAGATCATATTCCGACCTTGTCTTTGGGTGTCTATTACTTCTTACTATAAAATACTCGATAACTTTTAACGGCTGACCCAATATGGATAAAATTATAGTGCTTTGAAAAAGTATTGAGAAGTACTATAAAAATGTGCAATAAAAAATAAGATGTTCTATTTAAAAAATTCCAAGTAACATTGACTTGACCTCAACGACGTCAGCCAGGGTCAAACTGATGAGACTATTGAATAGACCTTTTTAAATCTTACAACTTTTATTTGAAACATTTTTCTGTCAAACTTATGTTTTTTGAGATTTTTCAAAGTTTCCATACTTTTTCCTCACCCTGTATATGCTTAAACAAAAATTTTATGTGCTCTTATTACAGTAAAAATGATGATGTAAAATTTATGTGTAATTAGTAAACTAAAATGTTGTAATTATGTGTTTGTGCATACAGAAATCGAGATTTATGAAAATTTTAAGACTAACTTGTAATTTAAATTAATCGATTAAAGTAGATTACTAGTAATATATAGTATAGCATATATAGATAGTAATGTTCGCATAAACAGAAACTTTACGAGCTCTTATTACAGTTGTTCTGGAATTATCGTTATTTTAAATGTATTCTCAGGGATGGTAAGTAAACAAGTAATAAGGATAAGCGGATTCTAATTCGGGAGCTCCGAGGGGGCAGGGGGGGGTCCGCGAGGAGGGGAGGAGGTGACGTCACTAGGCGAGGGGGTGACATCACAGGGGAGGAGGAGGAGGAGAATGACGTCACAGTGAGTGACGTCGTGGGGATAGCGATGCGGGAACGAGGATGTCCCGGGTGCGAAAAATTACGTAGCCGAAAATTACGTAGCCGAAAATTATGTAGCCAAAAATTACGTAGTCGGGAATTACGTAGCAGAGGTGTGCGGAAACTTCGCGTCGCGGTGAAGATGTGACGCAGGGTCACTAACTGCCGGGCGCGATCCGCCGCCACCGAGCGCGGTCCGCTGGTGTCCTCCACCATTAGCCGCGGTCCCCACCGCGCACTATACTCACCATGCATATTTACTATCTTTTTATGCATTGCTATCCTCTCGAATACAACTTAATTTCTCGCAAAGATATTTATATATATATTTTATATATGGTTTAGCAATAATAATTTGAAGTATTTTTTCCACATTCTTATGGAAGTTCTTCTTATTCTATTTAATAACAGCGCGGTGGTACCATCGAACGCGATGATGCTGTTGGTACGTGATAAGAACAGGATTGATGCGCGATGCTGTGCTCATAATACGATTTTGTTGTGGTCGGAGGAAGGATGGAAGAAGGCAGATAAATGTTGACAATGAAATAATCTATATATGCATTTATTTATTTATTTGTATGTATATGTATATATATATGTATATGTATGTGTATATGTACATATATTTATATATATGTGTGTGTATGTATATGTACAATTTTTATAAATTTTTATGATTATTGAGCTCCTCGCTGCTGCTGCTGCTGCTGCTGCAGCACAAATGGCACATCGTCATCAGGATCTTCATCTCTCCTCAGTCGCTTGCCCAATCTTCTAGTGACTTTCCTAAAATCTTATTCCTAATCAAGCCTGATAGGGCGTCATTTAAATGTGTAACGATGTCAGCGGCACCGTAACTGGAACAAAAGAATAAAAATATGAAAATGCAAATAAAAAAGAGACAGTGGGCTAATGGGAATTTGCGCAGTTATTTTTTGGCAAGAATATCAAATATCGTTCTGGAACTTTTCTCATCGTTTAAAATATTGAGTGTGGGAAAAAGTTCGTGGTGGTTTTTTTTAATAAAATTCAAGTGTTTTTCTTAGAGTATTAAAATCAATCTATTTAAACCAAATATGCTCCATTATTTTCAATAATATTTTGCCATTTTTGGGGCAGAGCCATAATCCCATCGCGATAAAACTTCTGTAGTTTCTGGTCGAAAAACTATTTCAAGTGATTTTCACAGGCCTCTTTTGAAGTCAGCTTTACACCATTAAGAGAGTTCTGCAGAGACCTAAACAAATGATAGTCTGAGGGTGCTATGTCAGGACTATACGGTGGATGCATTAAGACTTCCCAGCAAAGCTCTCGCAATTTTTGCCGAGTTATCAAAGATGTATGTGGTCGAGCGTTGTCGTAATGGAAGACGACATTCCTCCTATTGATTAATTCTGGCCGCTTCCTCTCAATTGCTTGTTGTAATCTCTCCAGTTGTTCACAGAGTTCGGAATTAATTGTTTGATCGGGCGATAACAGCTCATAGTGAACGATTCCCTTCCAATCCCACCACACACACACACACAACATCACCTTCTCCACGATCTTTTGCGAGTTCGATTGTCGTACGTGATCCATTTTTCTTCAGTTATCATTCTCTTCAGAAATGACTCAATTTCATTCCGTTTCAGTAGCGTAACGCAAATGTTAATTCGGTCCATCATGTTCTTAACACTCAACTCGTGAGGAACCCAAACATCGAGCTTCTTTTTTATCCAGCTTTGTGTAAATGATTTAAAACTGTTTTGTGGTCGATGCCTAATTCCCTGGCAATCTCCACAGTGCTCACATGCTTATCACGCTCGACTTTTTCTATGATTTTATCGGACTTTTCAGTGATTGGTCGATTGGAGGTTCATCTTTCATATCGAAATTTCCAATACGAAAACGAGCGAACCATTTCCGTGCTATTGATTTTGATAGAGTATTTTCACTGTAAATAGCACAAATTTTTTCACAAGCCTGTGCAGCGTTCTTGCCTTTATCATAGTAATATTGCAAAATGTAGCGAATTTTTTCCTTATTTATTTCCATTTTCAAAATAAAATAACTTTTGATCCACTTCACCAATTTCAATCTTTTTCGGCTCAAAACAAAGGTTGAAATGTCGCTTTTTAAACACATGTCTAGTGTTGTCGATGCGATTAGTAGTTACCGATTGCTAGCATCTAGTGAGAAAAACGCTATGAACTTTTTCCCATACCCAATATATTGCAATGTATAATATATATATATACATATATACAATATATTGCGTCGTGACTCGTGAAATGATTTGCGTGCGCCGAGAGGCGGTATGCCGATCATTTTATATCGTGCGTGATCGCATCTTGACAATAGTGTTTTTGTCGATGAACACATAACCTTGCATCTATCATATTTGTCGATAAAAAGACTGTCTCTCGTAAAAGGTATGTATATGTACAATACTTCATTACAATAAATTAATATACAAAAATAATCTAAAAACCAAGCCAGCAATTAACATTATAATATCTGTTTTAATTTTTCACTCAACAATGTAATTAATACATTACAATAGTTGGATTTTTAAATGGGGAATTACGAATTATTTAATCTCGAGCTAGAAACTAATGATTACCTTATTCTTAATACAAAAGTTGTAAATCAATTGTCAAGATATTAATTAAGAAAATATACACACGTATTTTGTGTCGGGAAGATGATTTCTGAAATTTTTAGATAACTGCATACATGCGGTCTTTAAAACAGCTTGTGTAATGTATGTGATTATTTAATAAAGTTGAAAATAGATAATTTAACACAATGTCATGGCTTATTTCGAGCTATAATTAAATTAACTTTGAATTAATATAATTAACAAACATTTTGTTACAAAGCTTTCCTCAGTGCTACAACGTAAAAATATTGGGAGTACATATAAGTTTCCGTCGTTTTTAATAAAAAATTAAGCATTTATTGTGAAAGAACGGTACATAATGTTTTATTGAAAGTATTGTCCATCGCTAGCCACTACTTTTTCCCATCTTTCTGGTATCATACGGATACCGCGTTGGAAGAACGCTTCATCTTTTAAGGCTATCCAATTATCGATCCAATTTTTGGTACCTTTATATGATGTGAAGTGCTGCTCAGACAGGCCAAGCGTCATCGATCGAAATAGATGGTAATCGGAAGGGGCAATGTCTGGTGAATACGGCAGGTGGGGTAGAACTTCCCAATTGAGTGTTTCCATGTAGGTTTTGACCGGCGCCGCAACATGTGGTCAAGCATTATCATGCAGGAGAATAATTTTGTCATGCCTGGAGTAGTAGTGGGCGCGTTTTTCCTTGAATGCTCGGCTCAATCTCATCAATTGTGTTCGGTAGAAAGCCCCAGTAACGGTTTCGTTCGGTTTGAGCAACTCATAATACACGACACCAAGCTGATCCCACCAAATACACAACATGAGTTTTTTTCCATGAATATTCGGCTTGGCTGTCGATGTTGAAGCATGGCCAGGTGATCCCCATGATTTCCTCTTCTTTGGGTTATCGTAGTGGATCCATTTTTCATCACCAGTGACTATACGATGCAAAAAATCCTTTCGTTTATGCCTGACAAGCAGCATTTCACATATGGAAAATCGGCGTTCAACGTTTCTCGGCTTCAGTTCATATGGAACCCAATTCTCTTGCTTTTGAATCATTCCCAATGATTTCAAACGATGTGAAATTGCTTGTTGAGTCGCTCCTAATGTAAGTGCAAGTTCTTTTTGCGTTTGGCACGAATCTTCCAATAATGCTTTCAATTCCGCGTCTTCGTACACTTTCGGCCTTCCGCTACGTTCTTTATCTTCGACGTCAAATTCACCGTTCTTAAACTTTTGAAACCACTCACAACTTCTCTCACTTAAGGCAGCCTCACCATATGCTTCTACAAGCAATCGATGAGCCTCAGCTGCAGATTTCTTCAAATTAAAGAAGTAAATCAAAAGTTCCCGCAAATGACGCTTATTCGGCTCAAAACTCGGCATTTTCGCACAAAAAAAAATATATGATGCTGATACAAAATCGCTAGTATTTCAAGGTTATTGTTGACAGATGTCCAACCTTACGATATAACGTTTTACATCAGACAATTTTAACTTTAGCTTGCTAGTGGCGCCTTTTATCAAACGGCGGAAATTTATTTGTACTCCCAATACAATCTTAAATTAATGCACAAAAAACGGATACAATGATAATTTAAAAACCATCAATAGTGAAGTGTCAAAATATAAAAAAATATAAAAAATTCGAACGTCAATAAGTATCCCGCCAGATGACAATAAGATAGGAACATTTGGATATTTCAGTCAACAGTAAATTAATTATGTTTATCGATAAAGATAAATTTGTCAAATTCCTCGGTTGAGATCGAGAATCCAGTTTGTCACAAACTTGTATCAAAAGATTTGAAAATTTTTTAATTACGAGTATGATATTCTTAGAAAAAATAGATTTATTAAGATAATATATTTATTATTAGTAAATAAGAGGTACAAAATTAAATAATAACTTACGGTAATTTATATAAAATACTGTAATCTAAACTCTCAATCAAAGATTCGGTTAAGTACATTAAAGATACCGATTGTTGCTCGTTTGAAAATTAATTGATATGAAGTATAGGTCAAATAAAAGTACGTCAATAAAATCGAATAGATTATAATTATAGATTACAATGGATTACAATTATAGATTAATGGAGACAATTTTTAAAATTGAAATTTTTAAGACATTGTAAAGAATATGAAGTCATTCCAGTTTATTTAAATCATGTTTAGAAATTTGTTAGTATTATATCATTATAGAATGAATATTAAATATAAAAGATCACTTTTCATTTTAAAAAAGAAACTACTTAATATTGAAATTTCTGATCTCTGCAAAACAATTAGCTTTTTGCAGAAGGGATTAGCCTCGATTACTTAAACTCTTATTAATTCTTTACCTGACCACCTGTGGCAACACATCCTATCACATCATCATAAGTCCTTTTATAAATGTAAAAGAAGACTATTTTAAAGAATTCGATAATTCCAAAGATATCCAATTAATACGTTTTTTCTGTATTAGAAACAACAAAGAAGAAACTAAAATGTTAAAGTTTAGCCAAAATATTCCTTTGATTGATTCTAATGAATCTTTAGTCAATCAATATCGAATCTGACAAATTTAGAGGCATTTCTTTTAATCTATCAGAACAAACTAACAAAAAATGGTTCGTCAGTTTAAGTGAGACAAGCATTCCTACATATGTAACAAATTTATTACTAGGTAGTAATTTTAATTTCCCAGATTCCAACAATAAAGAGAAATCAATCAGGGAATTCATCAAGGATGTTGAAAGCTGCTCCAATCGCAATAACTTAGGATTGATATCGAAAATTAAGAACATCGCCATTCCAGAATTCCATCAGTTTCTCTATAACAATCCACACTTGAATATTCATGATAGAAAAATTAATAAGATAGTGAAGTTAACGACACATGGTGTAATAATAACAAAGATATACTTTTCACACGAGCGAACAAGGGCAATGTAACCGTAGCCATGGATATGACTTTTTATAATAACAAGGTTACTGAACTATTTAAAGATTCTGATACATATTTGCTCGTTAAAAAAAATCCAGCAATGGTGATTGAAAGAAATCTGAATTGTTACGTCCTACAGACGCCACGATATCTTTTTTCTCTTCGCCGCGATTATGGTGGGCGTCTACGAGACCCGAGCAACGCCTTCTAATAACGGACTGATAGAATTGAAAGAGGGACCGGTCAGGGGCCGCGAAAACTCGTAAACGTCAATCAACCCAGAAAAAATGATAAGTTTAATGTAGGCCCAAAAAAAAAGACAAGATTGCAAAGACATCACGCAATAGTAAAATTCTAAGCTTTATCATCCGAGACTGAATAACAACTTTATGTTAAAACAAGCGCCATACCGCACTTAAGAAAAATCATAAACGCATAGAATAACTTTCAACAGGAGCGTTATCTGAAACCAAACTCGCACTGACAATAATAGCATGGTAACCATCTGCTTATCTAGTCATATTTTCCGCAAGAATAATAGAATTCGTCATCCGTCTCGAAGCAATCTTGGCCTTTTTTTAAAACCATAAATCACTTTCTCTTTTTCCCAAAACTACTCTATGTACTTTAGAGCACTCACGATAAAACTTTATAAAAATCGTAAATCTCGCGTGACATTGCAACTAACATTAGGATCCTAAACAAAGAGCTCCACACCCTTTTTTCGGGGTATAAATAGAGATCCCGCGGAAGCACAGAGCGTCAGTACGGGAGTCAACATCATCTAGTCCGAGTCAGGACAGAATTTAAAAAACCATTAAGTACACATCAGTGAACAGTCCGAAAATAGTTAACTCGCGTCCGAGCGTGAATAAAAAAAGGGGGAAAATAAAAATCGCAATCTAAGTTAGCCATACGCCGACTACTGCAGTCCAGACGCTCTTTGGTGACGACGGACCTCCGTGGCTTGACTCGCCTAGAACCTCGATATCTTGGAGACGCCCTATAAGTAAGTCACAATTATTTACAGTCCACCCCGCGTTTCCCCGCGTGGAAAGGGGATGAATATTTATACTCGCGAACATACGTCAATTGATAACTCGGTTCGTAGTGCGTTCCATCAGGAAACGCGGACGACCCCCCTGTAGCCGGAGGAGTAGGCGGAACCGTTCCCCAGGGCTACCCAATCTCGCGCCGGCACAGCCTATAGAATTCACGGGAATCTCCTACTCACCAACGGAACCGTTGGACCTTACCTCCTCTCCTGCCATCGACCTTGATATCCAAGACATCCTTGGTTATTCCCCTCCCCCTCTCGAGGAACGATTCCCTCCACCTCCTCCCGAACAACGATTCCCTCCACCTCCTCCCGAACAACGATTCCTTCCCCCTCCTCCTCTCGATCAACGATTCCCTTCACTTCCTCCCGAACAACGATTCTTTCCCCCTCTTCCTTTCGAGCAACGATTCTCTCCCCTTCCTCCTTACGAACCAAGATACCCACTCCCTCTTCCTCCTTCGGATCAACTCCCGCCCCTTCGATTAAATTCTGATCCGATCAACCGGGATCAGATGTTCCAGTTCTATACGTCCCCCTCTCACGAAGGGGACAGATTAATAACTGTATATATCCCCGGAAATCCCGCACCTTACACCGTCCTTTTTAAGCATCTTATCCCGATGTGCTCCTGCAATACGTTCCTCGCCGCCCGTATCCACTAACCCTTTCTCCTCCAAACACACACGCACACATACACGCATTCACAAATTGTAGTCATAATAGACACCGTGTTTATTTTTTGTTAATAAATGTAATCTAAGGTATTTCCCCGTTTTTTTATTGCCATCACCCCTCGTATTCACTTTCCTTGAATACCCGAGATCGCACGAGGTCCACTCCCGAGTCAAAGGGATTAAGTTCCTTGACCGAAAGATAGGACCGACGTTCGCACTGTCCAGCGGAACAGGTGTCATAGCGTCCCTTCGGACGTTGACCCACATTCCGGGACTTAAAAGGTGCGTACGACTCACAGGTGTTCGCCCCCGTGCGTATACCTGTGAGATTGAGTCTAACCGTCCTTCCATACCCTCTCCATTCTCCCTTATTGTCTCCTTGACCAAATTCAAGGGTTTGGACGTAACAGAATAATACGTTAAAAAAATGGCATCAGAAGGGATTCATTTCGGATAAGGAATTGTGGAGTCTTCGGTCAAGTGATTCCATCTTGCCGAAGGCATATGCTTTAAAATACATAAGGAAATTTTCTTTAGAATTATTGTTTTTTCAATCAACACAGCTCTATATTCGTTTTTTGAAAGATATTATCTCTGAGAATATCCCTCCTGCATAGAATAAAAAATAGCTTTGAATAAAAATAGCTTCACAATAAATTAACTGGAATGACAATTGACAAAACAGAGATAATGATTTTCATTAGATGTTACTTCTCTGTTTACTAATTCCATTAGATGTTGCGCTGGATGGATTGGGAAGGTGAGATTTCATTAAAGGTGCCACAAACATACTAAAGAATGAATTTATTATTGCGGTCAAATTTGTCTTAACATCGACATATTTTACTTTTAATGAGATTATTTACAAAACAACTTTTGGCACACCTATGGGTTCCCCCTTTCCCCTATCATTTCTGATTGTCATGGATTTGGAAGAGAGAGTATTATTATAAAATTCTTTACAATTTCGGGTTTCTGCATACTTTAGATATGTTGATGATGTCTTTATAATTGCACTTAAAGATAAGATCACTCAAATTTTAAATTCATTTAATGAACAGCATGATAGACTTAAACTCACTATTGAATATGAGAAAGACTATTGTTTGAATTTTTTGGATCTGTTGGTCATCAATAAAGACAATACTATTATTTTAGATTGGTACCATAAAAAGACGTTCTCGGCATTTATCGTTCTATTCGAATCATCTCGCATACCACAAGATAGGAGCTGTACGAGGGCAAATCAATAAGTACCCGTGTTAGTAATGAAGACGCAAGCTTTTCACAAAAATTTTTTTTATTTTTTAACGTAATTCCCTTTTAGGAGGATACACATACTTTTCCCAACGCTTCTGCCATTTTTTCAACCCCTCAGAAAAATACGATTTGTCGAACTCTGCAAAATAGGCCTCTGTTTCGGTTATGACCTCCCCATTCGATGTGAATTTCTTTCTATCGAGCCATTTTGTCAAGTTTGGAAACAAGAAGAAGTCACAGGGGGCTATTTTGAAGAGTACAGTGGATGCGGCAGCAATTCGTAGTGCAATTTGACGAATTTGGCTGAAATTTGAAATTGATAACCGCATTCGCTTGTTGTCCACCGTGAGCAATCGCGGCACCCATCGGGCCGATAGCTTTTTCATTCCCAAGTTATCATGCAAAATATTGAATGCCATTCCGTACGACACGCCTACGGCCTCTGCTACTTAGTGCACTTTCGTTTGGCAATCAGCGAGAATCATGTCGTGAACTTTTTCAACGATTTTCTCAGTAACGGGTCAGTCTGCCGGGCGGCCTGGGCGCTCCTCATCAAAAACAGACAAACGACCACGTTTGAATTTGTTGAACCAATATCTGACGGTCATAAATGGTGAAGAGTTCCCATAGAACGGCATCCAACTTCGTTTTTATTTCTTCGTATGTTTTTCCATCCAAAAATAAGAAACGAATCACGGATCGATATTATTCTTTTTCCATTGTATCGGAAAACATCAAACACGCTCACTACGAACTGTCAAATCAAGACTATTGCATAAATCACTCTGAAATTTTGTATGGCGTCGTTTGATAGATAGTAGTACACGATGGTAATGTCAACTTGCATCAGCAACACAAATGTTACAAAATTATATATTTCATGTACATTAAATTAATACAAACAATTACTTATTTTTATATTAACATAACAATTTATATGTGTGTCTGAGAGAGTATGCATATACATTATATTTTTTTATGGATATGCTGCTTGAAATATTGAGACGACTAAATCAAATATTGAAATAGTGAAAGTAAATTTAATAAATGATCGACAAACTAGAAGAAAATCAAAATAATATTCAAAAGAATAAATTAGAAATATCAGAAGTATTGCATGATTTTATAGCTTTACTCTTGAAAACTAATAAAGAACATCAAAATTTCGAGGTGGAGAAAGATCTTAAAAACAAAGAAAAAATGGTAAATATTTTTTTACATAAATTTTAAAATACATCATCTTATATGTGCAATATAGATAATTGTAATAAATTATCATTTTTATAAGCCATTTCGTTTAATAGAATTGGTGAACATGATAGTCGAGAGTTGATCATAAACATTTTGAAAAAAACAATCACAAATGAAATAGCAGTACAGTACAGCTGGGCTAGAAAACTAAAAAAAATGGCCAATGGTTCCAAGATTTGCTGCTCGCGAAGTGCATTATACATAAGTTTTGAGATATAATTTTTAGTATATTTTTTAATTTTAATAATATATAATAATTATTAAACACATAAATTTTAATTAATGTTTTAGAAGCTGTACGTGTAACAGATCACAAAGTGACTGAGAAAGAAATGATAAATTATATTTTAAAGTGGCCACTAAATAAAATATAAGAAAGGAACGCAGTCTTGAATAAAAAATACGTTTCTCTCTCTCTCTCTCTCTCTCTCTCTCTCTCTCTCTCTCTCTCTCTCTCTCTTGCTCTTTCTCTGCGTGCGTGCGTGCGTGCGTGCGTGCGTGCGTGCGTCAAAATTGTTTCATTAATAGATATTACAAAAAAATATTGAATAATAAAATATTAATTTTCTTAATATTAAACTTTATTGGATTACATTATGCGATATTTTTCACATATAAAAAAAATTGATGTCTGTTAAATTAGAGACAAAATCTATCATAGAAATACATTTGGTTTCATGAGATCATGTCATATTTTCGTTTTTTATGTACATTTAAAATTCAGAGGAAATTATTTTAGCTATGGTATAAAATAAATTTTACAATTATCTGAAAATTATGTACATGTCGTGTATATTGGTCGAAAAATGTGAAAATGATAAAATTAGCAAAATGAAGAAATACATTTTTAATTAAAACATCAATCAAAATTATCACAAAAATGAAAAGTAGTTATTACATCTTTTTGTTAATAATTATTTAAAAAATCCTAAAAAAGTAAAAAAGGAAAAATATTTTAATATTTTTCTAAAAGTGCATTGTTTCATTTAGTTTGCTCTAATTGATTTATAAACAAGTAATATGCTATTTTGTTTTTTATAACATTTATATTTTTATTTTCAGTAAACTTCAGAAGACAGCGAAAGTTGATGCATCATCATAGATTAAATATTAATTTTATTATTTAGCTCTTTATAAGTAAATAAATGAAGTGCTCAGATAGAGAAAAGAGAAAAAGAACACTCAAAAAAGAAATTCATTTTTATATAGTTATATTTTTAATATAATATATTATAAAGTTAAAAAAGGTTAATTTATACAGGGTGTCTGCAAATAATCGTCATATACGTGGGCAGGTAGAGCGGACTAAACTCAGTCGAAAAGTCCTTTACCATTTTATAAGTTTCCCTAATAATTAACGAGATATTAATCCTTAAAGATAGCAGAATACGCGCGCTCACCCGATCTACTACTGCGAAGTGTTTATGCCTACTGATCGCTTGACGCGCGGGCCGTAGGGAGCGGGGATAGCGCGCCTGGCAAGCGCGCCGTTCGAGCTATGGAGGCTTATGGCGATGTGCGCGGCGCGGGTTGCTGCCAGCCAATCCCCAACTCCTCGCGCGGCAAACCATTACGATGGCGAATATTCGCTTCAGAAATTAATATTTCGAAAATCGAGAAATGATCGAAATATTTTTGAGAACTCCATTTAGTTCGCTCTAAAGCATACACGTGTACATACAGAAAAAATGTTACATATGTATAAATATGACTTGTTTTAAATAAATAATGAGTTTATTTTAAAATATTTGATAATTTTACCGACAATGTTCGTGAATAAGATAAAGCGAACTAAATTGAGTCGAAAAGGCTTTACTCTTTTGTAATTTTCGCAATAGTTAACAAGATATTAATTATTAAAATATTGGTTTTCAAGAATTTTTTATTCAAGTACTATCAACTTTATAGAAATAGAGCAAGAGACAAATATTGTTCATTTTCTTTTCATAAAGCTCTAGGAATTTTTTCAGAATCTTTTAGTATCGTATTTTCTCATTTTGGCAAATATAGTTGTTAATAAAAAAATACATGACTAAAAGGTTGATTTATTAAAAAATTCTAAAAAGAGCTTTATGAGAACAAAATAAACAATTTTTGTCTCTTGCTGTTTTTTTTTTGTAAAATTGATAGTACTTGTAGGATTAAGTGACTCAATAGATAAGTCAGATTCTTTAGACAAGCCCACGCTTGTCGTGTGATGTGATATGAGTAATAATAATTGAGACTTTTCTTGTAACTGGTAAATAATATTTTTATTTCACGAGCACAAATTAACACGACCGTACAGGATGAATATCTTAATCGATCTGTTGTTATAAATTTTGTTTTATTATTTTTACGCTACTAGGCAACTCGTTACCAACGAAATCTTAAGCTTTCTACACTCGCTGCGCTAGTGAGGTATTAAGAATCCCCCACATACTTGAGTAAAAAATTCTTGAAAACTAATATTTTAATAATTAATATCTTGTTAATTATTGCGAAAATTATCAAATGGTAAAGAACTTTTTGAGTTTAATCTGTTCTATCTTATTCACGAACGTTATCAGTAAAATTATCAAATATCCCTTTAAAATACATTCATTATTTATTTAAAACAAGTCATATTTATGTAACATTTTTCTGTACATGCGTACGCTTTAGAGCGAACTAAATTGAGTTCTCAAAAAGATTTCGATCATTTCCCGATTTTTGAAATATTAATTTCTGAAGCGCCGAATATTCGCCATTGCAATGACTTGCCGCGCGAGAAGTTGGGGATTCCCCGCGCTGCGCACACCGCCGCAAGTCTCCATAGCTCGGACGCACAGTGGGTCAGACCCGAAATCTTGGCCAAAATTCAAAATGTTGATAGATTGACATAAAACTCGGTATCTAAGGGTTTATGGGGTAACTGATTTCAAATTCGAACTAAAAATTTCGACATTCAAAATGGCGGATCCAAAATGGTGGACGAAAATGCTAAAAATGCTTCAATTGCTGTCAAATTTGCTACTTAGGGGCTTTTATGGTCGCTGATTTTGAATCTGAATTCAAAATTTAGAAGTTATAAATGGCGGATCCAAAATGGCGGAATAGAATGTTAAAATAAAATGTTAAACCTTGACGAAAGAGAGTATATTGTGATTTTAGAAGTCGTTGATTATAAATCAAAATTATTGAAAAGAAAATGGCGGATTTAAAAAGCGGATTCGAATGTTAAAAGATTTTGACAGAAATCATAAGGCAGTTTTCGAGGTTGCTTATTAGAGAAATAATGAAACACATTTCGTATATTAAAAAGAAAATATTTTTATTATAATTTTGTCATCAAACATTTGCACTTATCTAACACCATGGAGACGAGTAAATGCATTATATGATATTGTGTTACATATTATTGTATTTAAAGAGAATTATTTCTTTAATTAAGTATATAAACTTAAAGCGTCAAAAAAACTACAATAACTAATATCGCTATAATAACTAATATCAGAAATTTTAAGGTGATAAAAGTAAGTTTGAACTTTCCAACTGCGCCTGCATTTTAATTTTTACTATTTTTTCATATATCAATTATTGCTCCTCTGCCTGTTCATCAGAAAGTTCTATGTTAAGAAGAAGTGCCTCAGATTATACAAGCAGGGATATCGTCATCTGAATTTATGATGTCAATAATAGGAACTGCATGCAGATTTCGCACTTCTTCAGAAAGCAATATTTTTTTCAATTTTCCTTCTTTGCAAATCCAAATAAATACTGGATACGATAGTACTAATAGGTGGGTTCTAACCCATGGGGCTAGAGGAGAGCGGGGCGCAGGGATACCTAACGCGGGGAAGGAGGGGGAAAGGTCCCGCATCTTACATAAACATAGGGCCTCGGTCCTTATTTTTTGTCGTCACTCGCCGCTCTCTCTCCAAAAATGCATCGGTAATAAAGGCTTGCATGTTAGAGAAAGATAGAGCGCGCGACGGAGCGACGTGCTATGAATGAAGAAAGGATGGAAGAATCAATAGAGTACAAGTTTCTTTTGTACGACACAGTTTTTTCAATATAATTTTTCCTGGCGCGTTGAGGCAAAGAATGGGAAGTAAAAAACAATACATATATAATAATGCGAACAAAAATGTTTTATTCACATCTTATTACACTGGTTTTCATACTTATTAAAAACTAAAGCTAATAATTCGCAATCGACGAGCTGATGTCCATTGAAAATGTCGCTATCACATATAATGTTCTCAGATGCGATGTTGGAGAATCGCGTATACTTGGTATCTACCGTATCGAGGAGTCGAGCTAATCGTCCGAACGTTACATCGATACACCCGTTAAAGTCAAACATACGGCGTAGCATCGTTTCGGTCATTGTAATGCGTACGGTGGCTCGAACATCGCTAGCAGCGCTTTCTGGAAAAAGAGAACGAAAAAAATTTTTTAAACACTATTCGCTTTTTTAGTAGAGAAGAAAATGCATTAGTACTAGTCACTCTAAATACGATACTTTATGATTTATATTTTGATGACATTGATGACGTTGATGATGAGCAACACATTGGCGATTTTGATGCTTTTTCAGGACATTCCCAATATCTCGCTTTTTCCCTCGATGGACTTGGCGGACTTGGAGACAAGGGATGGTACTCCTTGCGCTCGATCGACGTATATATTCTTTTACTCGATCCATGTCTTATCGCTCGTAACTAATATTTAAGATTGAATAAAAAAAAGCGCTATATACTGTTCATATATATATATACTATCAGATCGGTGACATGTCGCCACGCGTTAATAGAAGCGCCAATGTTTTTCGGCTGCTAAACAAAAAAAAAACAACTCTTCCGCAGTAAATGTGGAAGACAGGATGTGCAAGTATTCGCACAAAGGCGAGTACTCCAAGTCGAACGCACCTTTTTTTGTCATCGATTTCTCGTTTATTACTTGAACTTGTGTTCTCTCGTCTAAAAAATATTTACTTAAATTTTACGATCGACAATCTAAAAAATTAAAAGCTACGCTTTGTGATTCCTCATTTATTTTACCAATTTCCTGTTGTCGACGAGAAAACGCCCTTCAACTTGCTTTTACACGTTTGGAAATATGAATCTTTATCTACACAGGATCCACATTTAGATTTTATACTTACTGAACCGATCGTGTATAAATAGGATTTTTTCTACATGATTTGTAACCTTAAATCGTAAATTTTATTGCCGTGGATCTGACGATTCTGAGGATCTATGTTTTTGTTTATGTTTCCAATATCGTTGGAAACAGAGTTCCAGTGACTTTAAAAGACATGAGTTTCCAGTGACTTTAAAAGACATTTCTAAATTCGAACGGTTGAACGCGGTGTCGATCACGCCGAACGCGGTGTACGGCATCGAGAATAAACAGGTCCTTCCTCTGCGACTCACCAATGAAAAGAAGGAGAAACGTCAACGTGCTGTACGTGCAAGATCCAGGTAACGACGGTGTTGGACATTTTGCGTGGATAAAAAACCCATCCCGTCTCGTGAGCTCGCAGATTAGTGGGAAAAAGAACAAGAAATTTTTCTGCGATCGGTAAGTATACATGAAAAATTATTATAATTTTCCGTCTTACTAATAAAATAATGGTAATAGTTATAATTTTTTTCTTTTTTTCAGATGCTTGCACTACTTCAGTACCAACGAAAAATTGCAGTCGCACGTAATGGACTGCGAGAAGATCAACGATTCCGCTATCCGACGTGCCACTGCCGAGCGTGGACGACAAGTGGCTCGAATTTGAGAACCACTGCAATAAGCAGAGCGCCCCATTCATCGTCTACGCTGACTTGGAGTGCGTTCTACGGAAGATGGAACTTGACAGGGAAAATGCGTCGTCGTACACGTATCAACGGCACGAGGTATTTAGTATAGGATACTACGTGCGATGTTCGTACAACGACGCGTTATCGTCATATCGGTTCCGTCGCGATAAAGACTGTATAGCGTGGTTCGCGCGATAACTCAACGATTTGGCGCATCGAGTGAAAAATATAGTATCCGCCAACGTACCCAAACGGAAACGTTGTCGAAAGAACAATTGGAGGCGTACCGTAGCGCGACACATTGTCATATTTGCGAGAAACCGTTCGCGCCGGACGATACGCGGGTCCGCGATCATTGTCATCTCACCGGTAGATTCCGTGGTCCAGCGTATGCAAATTGCAATCTTAATTATAAAAATTCATTTTATATTCTGATCGTTTTTCACAATTTATCGGGTTACGACGCGCATTTTATAATTAAAGAAATTGCTACCGCGTACAAAGGATATGTAGATGTGTTACGGATAACCAAAGAAAAATATATTTCGTTCACTAAACATGTTCTAGATACCGCCGAGAGAGCAGACTCGCGAAAATGCATAAAATTACGATTCATCGATTCTTTCAAATTTCTAAACGCAAGGCTCGATTGGCGTCTTTTCTCAGTAAAGATAAGCTATGCATACTGCAACACGAATTTTCTAATTTATTAGAAGAAAATTTTAATCTTTTGACACGAAAGGGCGTCTTTCCGTACGAGTACGTTGACTGCGTCGAAAAATTGCAGGACGCTTACCACCGCGCGAATCATTTTTCAGTTCGTTAACGGGCGATACAGTATCCGAGAGCGAGTACACTCACGCCGCGAACGTCTGGAAGCGATTCTCCATTCAAACGCTCGGCGAGTACAGTGATCTGTACTTGAAAACCGATGTCTTGTTATTGGCCGACATTTTCGAAAATTTCCGTGAAAGTTGTGTCGCGAGTTACGGTCTCGATCCCGCGCATTACTATACATTACCTGATTTCACGTGGGACGCGATGCTAAAACATACGCATATAAGATTTGAGTTACTCATCGACATCGATAAATCATGTTCATCGAGCACGGTATACGCAGCGATCTCAGTCAATGTTCAAGCAGATACGCGCAGGCTAATAACAAGTACATGCGTTCGTACGACTCATCACCCGTCGTCGTACTTGATGTACTACGATGTTACAATTTATACGGATGGGCGATGTGTTAACCATATGCCGAATTTCGATGGGTCGAAGACGCTGCGAACTTTGACGTGAGCGCGATCGTTCTGGATTCACCCACCGGTTACATTCTCGAAGTCGATCTCGAGTATCCACACATCTACACGACCAACACACTAACCTGCCGTTCTGTCCGACGCACGATAAGCCGCCCGGCAAGCGCGAGGCTAAACTTTTAGCGACGCTGTACGATAAACAGCGTTACGTCATCCACTACCGCAACCTGCAGCAATGTACTTGTCATGGTCTTCGCGTAACAAAGATTCATGGAGTACTACAATTCGCGCAATCTCCATGGCTTCGCGATTATGTTGAACTCAATACAAATTTCAGAACTCGCGCTAAAAACGATTTCGAGAAAAATTTATATAAATTAATGAACAACGCGGTATTCGGTAAAACTATGGAGAATGTGCGCAACCACGTTGACGTAAAATTATTAACAAAATGGGACGGTACGGCGCGAAGGCAATGATCGCGAAACCGAATTTCCACAGCCGTAGTATCTTTGCGGAAAATTTGATCACCGTCAAACTGCGCAAACTCGAGGTGAAGTTCAACAAGCCGATTTACGTGGGTATGTGTATACTCGACATATCGAAAGTCTGCTTGTACGAATTTCATCACGAGTGCGAGGACGTTTACGAGACTATCGCTAGATATCGCTAGATTCGACACGAGCGATTATCCAACGCGTACGGTATGCCTCTCGCGAACAAAAAAGTATCCGGTCTGATGAAGGACGAAAATAACGGTGTGATAATGACCGAATTCGTTGGTCTCAGAGTGAAAATGTACTCGGTGAGGGTGGGCGGCAAGAGAGAAACTAAAAAAACGAAAGGAGTAACATAAAGAGTAACGTCGTAGCTCGAACGATAACGTTCGACGATTACACGCGGTGTTTGAACGAAGAGATCGAAATGACTCGTCGTCAATTATGTATACGATCTAAACTGTACGATGTGTACACGATATTCGAATCGAAAATCGCTCTGAGTCCATACAATGATGACAATCGATACGTTGTACCGGACTTGACGGAGACGTTATCGTGGGGACATTGGCGGATACCTTTGTAATATGTGTGTGTGTGTGTGTGTGTGTGTGTGTGTGTGTGTGTGTGTGTGTGTGCGTGTGTGTGTGTAATATTAACATTTATATTACTATTGTTTTTTACGTTTTTTTATATTTTCATACAGTATATATATTACTATTATTACTATTATTTTCATTTCATGTATCGTACATTTATATACGTATTTTATATCTGTATACTGCAAAACGAAGATGAATGGGAAGTAAAGTATACGTTTATGTACTTATATTGATATATTTTTTATATGTAGAAGTAAAATATATGAATCAAAACAATGTATCAAAACAATGCAATCATCGCATCATCGGCATGCGACCCGCCGAAATAATTCCCGCGATCGCCGAAAGACTCTTGGATACGGTGTACAGTATGATAAAGATCGCGGGTTCTGCAAAATTCAAAAATAGATGATTCGGTACGCGTGAGCAAGTACAAGACGATTTTTGAGAAGGGTTACATGCCAAATTGGACCACCGAGGTGTTTACGATCGTTGAGATGCAGCGTACCAATCCTGTAATCTAATTACTCGAGGATTATCGCGGAAAATCCGTCGCTGGAGCATTCTACGAGTACGAGTTGCATCGCGCTACTCATCCGGACGTGTATCTCGTGGAGAAAGTATTGCGCAGGAAGGGAAACAAGATGTACGTCAAGTGGCTGGGATTCGATGGATCGCATAATTCATACACAAAAACAATGTTATTTGATAAAATTTTGATTCATATATTTTACTTCTGCATATAAAAAATATATCAATATAAGTACATAAACGTATATTTTACTTCCCATTCATCTTCGTTTTGCAGTATACAGATATAAAATACGTATATAAATGTACGATACATGAAATGAAAATAATAGTAATACATATATACTGTAAGAAAATATAAAAAAACGTAAAAAAACATAATATAGTAATATTAATGTTAATATTACACACACACACACACACACACACACACCACACACACACACACACACACACCACACACCACACACACACACACATATTGCAAAGGTATCCGCCAATGTCCCCACGATAACGTCTCCGTCAAGTCCGGTACAACGTATCGTTTGTCATCGTATGGACTCAGAGCGATTTTCGAATCGAATATCGTGTACACATCGTTGTACAGTTTAGATCGTATACACGATTGACGACGAGTCATTTCGATCTCTTCGTTCAAACACCGCGTGTAATCGTCGAATGTTATCGTTCGAGCTACGACGTTACTCTTTACGTTACTCCTTTCGTTTTTTTAGTTTCTCTCTTGCCGCCCACCCTCACCGCGTACATTTTCACTCTGAGACCAACGAATTCGGTCATTTTCACCGTTATTTTCGTCCTTCATCAGACCGGATACTTTTTTGTTCGCGAGAGGCATACCGTACGCGTTGGATAATCGCTCGTGTCGAATCTAGCGATATCTAGCGATAGTCTCGTAAACGTCCTCGCACTCGTGATGAAATTCGTACAAGCAGACTTTCGATATGTCGAGTATACACATACCCACGTAAATCGGCTTGTTGAACTTCACCTCGAGTTTGCGCAGTTCGACGGCGATCAAATTTTCCGCAAAGATGCTACGGCTGTGGAAATTCGGTTTCGCGATCATTGCCTCCGCACCGTACCGTCCGTCCCATTTTGTTAATAATTTTACATCAACATGATTGCGCACATTCTCCATAGTTTTACCGAATACCGCGTTGTTCATTAATTTATATAAATTTTTCTCGAAATCATTTTTAGAGCGAGTTCTGAAATTTGTATTGAGTTCAATATAATCGCGAAGCCATGGAGATTGCGCGAATTGTAGTACTCGATGAATCTTTGTTACGCGAAGACCGTGACGAGTACATTGCTGCAGGTTGCGGTAGTGGATGACGTAACGCTTTTTATCGTACAGCGTCGCTAAAAGTTTAGCCTCGTGCTTGCCGGGCGGCTTATCGCGCGTTGGACAGAACGGCAGGTCAGTGTGCAGATCGTGTAGATGTTGTGGATACTCAAGATCGACTTCGAGAATGTAATGAATGAATCCGGAGCGATCGCGCTCACGTCAAAATTCGCAGCGTCTTCGACCCATCGAAATTCGGCGTATGGCAATGGTTGACACATCGCCCATCCGTATAAATTGTTAACATCGTAGTACATCAAGTACGACGATGGTTTCAATGAGTCGTACGAACGCATGTACTTGTTATTAGCCTGTGCGTATCTACCGGAACATTGACTGAGACCACCGCGTATACCGCGCTCGATGAACATGATCATATCGATGTCGGTGAGTAACTCGAATCTTATACGCGTATGTTTTAGCATCGCGTCCCACGTGAAACCAGGCAATGTATAGTAATACGCGGGATCGAGACCGTAACTCGCGACACAACTTTCGCGGAAATTTTCGAAAATGTCGGCCAATAACAAGACATCGGTTTTCAAGTACAGATCACTGTACTCGCCGAGCGTTTGAATGGAGAATCGCTTCCAGACGTTCGCGGCGTGAGCGTAATCGCTCTCGGATACTGTATCACCTATCAATGAACTGAAAAATAATTCGCGCGGTGGTAAGCGCGTGTCCTGCAATTTTTCGACACAATCAATGTACTCGTACGGAAAGACACCTTTTCGTGTGAGTAATTCAAATTCTTCATCCGATAATGTTGGAAATTCGGAATGTACAATTTTTAATTTATCTTTGTCGAGATATGACGCCAATTTATCAAGGCTTGCATTTAAAAATTTGAAAGAATCAATGAATCTTAATTTTATACAATTTTTCTGAAAATTCTTTTCATTTGTGTCTTTGATGCTATCGACATTTTTAGTGAATGAAATATATTTTTCTTTAGTTATCGGTAGTATATCTACATGTCCTTCGAACGCGGTAGCAATTTCTTTAATAATAAAATGCGCGTCGTAGCCTGATAAATTGTGAAAAACGATCGGAATATAAAATGAATTTTTATAATTTAAATTACAATTTGCATGCGCTGGACCACGGAATCTACCGGTGAGATGACAATGATCGCGGACCCGCGCATCGTCCGGCGCGAACGGTTTCTCGCAAATATGGCAACGCGTCGCGCTACGGTACGCCTCCAATTGTTCTTTCGACAACGTTTCCATGGGTACATTGGCGGATATTATATTTTTAACTCGATGCGCCAAATCGTTGAGTTGTCGCGCGAACCACGTTATGCAATCTTCATCATGATGGAACCGATAAAACGATAACGCGTCGTTGTACGAACATCGCACGTAGTATCCTATACTAAATACCTCTTGTTGTTGATATGTGTACGACGACGACGACGACGATGATGCATTTTCCCTTTCAAGTTCCATCTTCCGCAGAATGCACTCCAAGTCAGCGTAGACGATGAATGGGGTGCTCTGCTTATTGCAGTGGTTCTCAAATTCGAGCCACTTGTCGTCCACGCTCGGCAGTCGGATGGCGAAATCGTTCATCTTCTCGCAGTCCATTACGTGCGACTGCAATTTTTCGTTGGTATTGAAGTAGTGCAAGCATCTGAAAAAAGAAAAAAAATTATAACTATTATTATAATTTATTACTATTATTTTATTAGTAAGACGGAAAATTATAACAATTTTTCATGTATATTTACCGATCGCAGAAAAATTTCTTGTTCTTTTTCCCACTAATCTGCGAACTCACGAGACAGGATAGGTTTTTTATCCACGCAAAATGTCCACCGTCGTTGCGTGGATCTTGCACGTACAGCATGTTGACGTGTTTCTCCTTCTTTTCATTGGTGAATCGCAGAGGAAGGATCTGTTTATTTTTGATGCCGTACACGTTGATTGATACCGCGTTCAACTGTTCGAATTTATAAATTTCTTTTAATGTCACTGGAAACTCAATGTTTGCGAGATTCAGCACTGTCGTATAATGCGGATACGACGATTCCCAATCCGTATACTTTTTAGCCGGGTACAGCGCGGCGACCACCGACCACGCGAAGCATGCACTGTCCGTTGTACGCACACTGATCACTGCTCGTTTTGTCGCGATTTCCCTCGGCACATTGATATGACATCCCGCGCGCATAGGATTTAATTTATTCACGTTGACAGTCAAATTGAGGATTCGCGACAATGCCCACCCGCTGTCGCGTTCCTAGAATTCTTCGAGCGATGCTAGGATAGGCTCGACGACGTGTCGCTCGTACCACTCATGCATGTCGGTCCAACGATATATCTCGCTGTTCTTTGTAATGATGCTCTTATTAGCACGTTTATCCTTCGTCGCAAACTCGCCATTGAACGCAGTTCACTTTTGCGCTACCGTGTCTTTCTACTGCGTCTCGCACACGCTCGAACACTATTTCCTTCGCGTCTTCCAAAAACCGTCGCGGCTCAATGTGATTAGAGTTTATCACAGCACCTGTCGATATACGGCTTTCAAACGCGGCGTCGATCTCTCGCCAGACGAGAGATCTTTCGTCGCGACTCGCGTACTCGCCACCAACGTGCACGAAACGTCGCTCCAATTGCACTTTTGCACTCGCGAGTCGCGCGATCCTCGCCACCATGGATTGTCTGTGTCCAACGGCGAGACGCGGACGCTTGGCACGACAAAGTTCTTCAAGCTGCTCGATGCACTCGTCGCATCGTTGCAACCACGCGAAATATTCCACCAGAGTAGCGACCTGGTTGCACTGTTCTAACAATTCGCGTACCACTCGCTCGTGATTTTCCATGTCTTTTTTTTTTTATATTCTTTAGATCACACTCTTCTATAGAGCACTTGCACGTGATTTGTTCACAATACTATTCACAATAGTTTTTTCAATGTGTACATTGTGGGCACTTGTTGCATGGAAATATAACGTATGTTGGTAGTCTACAATTTGTGCAAGCCTGACCGCTTAGCGTGTAAATATGTCCAATATTGTGCTTCCTTACGAGATACAATCCTGTGATATCAGTATCAGCCAAACGGATCATGCATTCTGCACATATGCTTAAACGGGTGCACCACCCGTCGTATAATAACAATGGATTATACAGTGTTTAGTACGGCTGTTCAGTGCATGGATTTCAGATAATGGCACAAATCTTTCTATGTAATCTGTATCACGCTCGCTCAAATCGCTAGTATAGCCAGCGTCGTCTAATAATATTTCTTCGTCGGAATCGATTTCTTGATCCATTAATTCTTCGAAGTTCACTTCTTCGAGCACTTCGAACACTTCGTCTCTGATATGTGCGAACTGTTCTGGATCTGCGTTTCGAACATACTCGACTGCGTTGGCTATGTTCGCATGATGGTTAGCCATATTATGCTTACCGTCAATAACTGAAGCGATTGATTCCTTCGTCTTCCAGGACACCATTGTGGTACATCGAGCACTTATGCCCTTTTATATATTTCATTACGTCCAATGTACTCCAAGATTTCTCCGTTTCATGAAAATTTCAACAAAAAAAACAAAAAAAGGAAAAAAAAACAATCGTTAGTACAAAGCACGAACATAAAACTCGAGCTTTAACGATCGGCGAGCGTGATAATATTCAAGAAACATGTCATTAGAAAATCTTCCCAACGATATTGGAAGCATAAATAAAAAACATACATTCTCAGAATCGTCAGATCCACGGCAAAATTTATGACGAAGGTTACAAATCATGTAGAAAAAATCCTATTTACATAGGATCCATATTTTAGATTTTGTACTTACTGAAACAATCGTGTATAAATAAAGACTCATATTTCTAAACGTGTAAAAGCAAGTTGAAGGGCGTCAACAATAGGAAGTTGGTAAAATAAATGAGGAATCACAAAGCGAAGCTTTTAATTTTTTTTTAGATTGTCGATCGTAAAAATTTAAGTAAATATTTTCTAAATGAGAGAACACATGTTCAAGTAATAAAAGAAAAATCGATGACAAAAAAAGGGTACGTTCGACTTGGAGTACTCGCCTTTGTGTGAATACTTGCACATCCTGTCTTCCACATTTACTGTGGAAGAGTTGTGTTTTCTTTTGGTTTTTTTTTCTTTTTTTGTTTTTTGTTTAGCAGCTGAAAAACATTGGCGCTTCTATTAACACGTGGCGACATGTCACCGATCTGATAGTAAAACTGTGTCGTACAAAGAAACTTGTACTCTATTGATTCTTCCATCCTTTCTTCACTCATAGCATGTTACGCGCGCTCTATCTTTCTCTAACATGCAAGCCTTTATTACCGATGCATTTTTTAAAGAAAAACATGATCAAATTTGACGACAACAAAAAAGAAACCCTATTGTGTAGGAGCCCGGACCTTTCCCCCTCTTTCCCCGCGTTAGGTATCCCCCGCGCCTACGAGTATTCCCCGCACCCCGCGTTCCCCTCTAGCCCCATGGGTTAGAACCCGCCTTCCTTTACTACTGATGTGAATAAAACATTTTTGTTCGCATTATTATATATGTATTGTTTTTTACTTCCCATTCTTTGCCTCAACGCGCCAGGAAAAATTATATTGAAAAAACTGTGTCGTACAAAAGAAATTTGTACTCTATTGATTCTTCCATCCTTTCTTCACTCATAGCACGTTACGCGCTCCGTCGCGCGCTCTATCTTTCTCTAACATGCAAGCCTTTATTACCGATGCATTTTTGGTGAGAGCAGCGAGTGACAAAAAATAAGGATCAGGGCCCTATGTTTACGTAAGAGCCGGGACCTTTCCCCCTCCTTCCCCGCATTAGGTATCCCTACGCCTACGAGTATTCCCCGCGCCCCGCGCTCCCCTCTAGCCCCTTGGATTAGAACTCGCCTAGTATTACTACTTATAATCGGATCAGATGTATCCATTGTTCTGTAAAATATGTCCTCTATATTTGCAATGAGGCTATTTTTCCTACTATGCTCTCGTCTGAAACGTCGATAGTCTTTATTCCGGGCCTCGCAAACTTCTCCCAACATCCTGATCGGCAAAATGCTGTTTCTATAATAATAATAATATCATGCATTAAAATTTTATCCATTGAAGCAGGCATGGATAAGTATCTACAAAAATGCGCGCAGTAGATTTACAAAGCGAGAAGGATCAATGGGCAGGAGACAGGAGAGAGTAATCAAAATTGTTTGAAAATTGATCATGAGTTGTGATTTAATACCAAGATATTCAGCAAATTTTTCCAGTTTCGCCAATGCTCTACGAGCTGTGTTCCCGTCATTCATGTTGCCACTTCCACCCGCTTTTGGCTTATCTACTCTCAGTACCAGATTTTCCCAAAGAATATTTTGCATCTTTTTTTTGCGATCTGCGAATGCAATTTTGTGTTTGGAACGTTTTACTTGCCAAACCTTCATATCAAATTTATAAGACAAACTGCATTTCAGAAACCGAATCCAAGTATGCAATGGACTTAAGCCATATTGCAATGCATTCGGATCAGGTGTAAAGGGATTCGACAGGTTAATAAACTCCGAGGGCTTTGCTTTGCATACAGGGTAATACTGTGTTGATTTGTTGCCTGTTAAAACATTCAACACTTTATCGTCTATAAGAGTGAGGAATAAGGAAAAATGTACCCGCACAATACATTCATTTATTACAATTTGAAAGTACTCTAAATTATTTATTTGCTCTTGCACTGAATGCTTTAATGACGTCAATTGATTCCTTTCTGAATTTCAATTTTATTGGACGACAAAATCTAGGAGAAGCTCTGTTAGACCATAGAATTACGTTATCAGAAGTTCGAAGTCGTAAAGGTATCAATGAAGCAAATATATTTTCGTCATTGTCAACTAGATATTTATATTTAAAACTTTGTTTGTAGGCTGAATGGCCAGAGCTGCCGTCAAAATCCCAAGAACATATTAATAATCTTCATTTTTTTGCATTGGACTTTTCAATAAACTGATGTATAGGATTTTTCTGCAATTGTAGAAGTCTTTTCGACGTGTGATTAAGTAGTCCCTGTAATAATACTTCAGCTGAAACCTCAGTAATTGCAATGCACTCTGGATCTGAACGATACTGTGGTTTTACAGTTATTACATCGTGATATGATGGAAATATATTTTTCCCTTTAGACTTAACAAGTAATCGCATACTTTTATAATCACTTTTAGACATGTTGCATTCGAACAAGTATGCTTCCGGTTGCATCTTCACAATCGAAGTTTGAAGTTGTTGCATTAGTTTTCGTATTTTTATAGGCACATCTGAATTATTAGAAAGCTCTTTTAAGACAGCATATAAATATCTCTTCTGCATAGTTCTTGCTGCATGTTGACAAGTTATCAAGAGATTAGCAGGATTATTTTGACATTTATTGCTGATTCTTGCAACTTCTCATCTTTTCGATCTGTCGGACTTTTTATCAAAATCAAGTTGTGGACGACCTTTCCTTTGAACAATTTGGGATTGAGTTTCATTAGAAATTGAGAAACGAAATTCAGAATCTAACCAGTCTTTGTTCTTCGAATCTATCTCTTTACAGCTTCCCATTTTCTAGCTCTTATACACTTTAGAGTGCGGAGTTTGCCTTTCAGCCTTTTCAACTTTGATGCATTTACGTCATCAATTTGAAGATTAAGTAAGGCAAGAAATGATTGCTATGATTTGCTACAAAATTTATGCTATCAGCTTCAGGCACACTGAATATCATTTCAAAAATATTTCAATTTGTAAGGCATGGCTGAAATCCAGAAATCAGTTGCAATAATTTGACGATAGATTATAAAATCGCGGTCGTAATGTAGAGTAACTCCGACAAATACGCACCATATGGCTTCACGCACCGCGCGCGGTTGGGATTTACTTCGAGTCGCGCGCCGCAGAAGTAAACAAAAAATAGATGGAGAAGGAGGAATTTTCCCGAAATTACTCTGTTACATGTTTTTATGTTTCATTCGTATTGTGTTATGATTTCAGTTTTTACTGTCAATATTAATGAAATTATTGTGAGTTTGAATCGAATTGTCACTATAATAAGTAACATCATCATAAATTATAATCTACATAAAACGATTATCTCTCTGTCTCTCTGTAGGGCGCGTAAAAGTCTTAGTGGTTATTTCGTGATACATAAGTGTATCGGAATTGTAAAAATTATTAAAATTAATACTATAAGTATTTTTAGCATACATTTAAATTAAATTATTTAATTTTAAATAATCATTAATAATAATAGTAAGGCTTATAACAGATTTGTACGCAATAATTATTAACAATCATACAAAAATATAATAATATTTCATAAAATTACAAAAAATAAAAAATTATTATATTTTATGTACGTACAATATATGTGCGTGCGTGCGTGCGTGCGTGCGTGCGTGCGTGTGTTTATTATTTAATTTATTATGCATTTATTATTGTTTATTATAATAATTTATATCATTTAAAAAAAAATAATTTTACATTTTAAACTAATTTGCTTGACACTCAATATAGGTAGATGTATAAAAACGTCAGTTTTAAGTAAGTACGTTTAAGAAAAAAAATTGTTTTAAAGATTTAAAAATTATGTGTGTGAGAGAGCATGGATATGTGCCAGGAGTATGCGTCATGTGTTGACGTTTCACATTTTATTTGGAGCATATACCAGCGAATAGCCTTTGTAACACTTTTCATTTTACAACTATTTGTTTTTCATATTGTTTTTTGTTCATAGCAATATTCTTTTTTTTGTAATGTTTTTTGTTGTCTTGTACGTGCAGTCCCCAAAATCTGTGATGTCTTACTGCCACTCCGCATGACATCATACCCCCACCTCCGAAGAATCCCCGCGCCTCGCATTTCCCTTGGAATTCCCGAGTTAGAACTCCCACAGCATTATTATACTATTGACAGGGTATCCATGAAGTATGTTTATTTATCGATTTAATTCAAATCTAAGGCATTTAAATTGACGCGTTCCTTGTAATTTGTGACTCCTATGTTCCGAAATTTTAATTTTAAGCGGAAGGTAAGTTTTAACTCTGTGACACCAATATAAGGAATATCTTATGTAACTGACAGCGGTCTCTCATTAAAAATAGCCGCCAGACGTAACATGTTTTATGTAAAACTTCTTTTTCTGTGAAAACTTTTGAAATTGCGCGCGGAGAAAGCTTTTAAAGAAATTTTGAAAAAATTTCTATTCTGAGTCAAGCGCATTATAATAAACATTACAATTTTTTTTCCATAACAATGATTTGACTTTAAAATTAAAAAGCATTTTAGAAAAAGTAAGTTTCTATACAATGAAATTTTACATAATAAGAAAGTTCGATATTTTTGCAAGAAATCATTACATTTTTTTAAGCTCAGAAGTTAAGCCTACTTCCAAATACTTTTACATTTAATTTTATCTGATAATGATTGATCAAACTGCAACTCTGAAAGTAAGACAAAAATGCGCGCGAAGTATTAATCATCAATTCTGTCATAGAAAAAAACAAATGCAGATTTAAAGATCTATCTTTACGCTTTATTATAAAATGGGTGGGCAAAAGCTTCTCTGTGATTTTTTCATTTTAAGATATTTAACTTTTCGTGAATTGCGACAATAGTGTTAATGACGAGGTGTTTTTTAGCAGTTTTAGCGTGCGAATCCACCATGCTAGAGGATTCGGATTCGATTCCCAACAAATCAAGAAATTTTCATGCGCTCGTTGCTCCTCTTCCGGCAAACTGAGGGTGTTTATTATCGAGAAAACCTTTTGTACTACCATTCGGAACCAGCATTAAATTGTAGTTCCCGTATGTCTGTACAACTTGCGTGCATATCACGGGCATACCTACAAGAATAGATCCCGACTTTGGGATGCTGCGCATCGAATAAATTCGTTATGTTCAATTTTCAACGTATTCGCTACGAACTATTTAATAATTTTATCCTATCTAAGTCGTTAAAATTTATAAAAAACACAATTTTTTTTACTTACACCTTTTTGGGAAAAAATCGGACTTTATATATACAATATAACATCTTTTTTATAATATATAAACACATAAATGAATTACACAGACTGACATGAATTTTGACCCAAAAACGGCATATAATCTCTAAGATTTTTGTCATGCTAAAATCAAATCCATAGCCGAAATTACTCCATCCACGTCAAATTTCCGAGATATCTTGACCTAAAAGTGCTAAAAAGGACTATTTCGAACATTTTAAAAATTTCTCGTAAAAGTAATGTGATGGAGAAATCTGGGCTGCGAATTCGAATTTAGCATTAAAAAATCTACGAAAATCATATATGAGTATAAATGAGCCAACACAATAAAATAAAAAAAAATATAATATATTGCGAATATATTTACCGGTTTTCATTCAAGGTGCCTCCAGATGATGTGGTCAACGTATGACAAAATTTATAATGAATGTAGTCAATATTTAGCGACTACATTCATTACAAATTTTATATATGTCATGTATGTGTATAATATCTGTTAATGTTGTCATACGTAGCGCTTTAATGCGCCCGTATCAAACTACGTATTGACGATTACGATTAACGGTTGCTCAGTCAAACTTCAACTAATGTACACGATGTAGCGGGTCCATCATAATTGGTTGAAATAGAACCGAGCAACCGTCAATCGTAATCATCAATGCATAGTCTGATACTCCCCTAAGGCCGATGAACATACTTGCAATATATCTTTCTTTTTTTCATTCTACCGCGTTGACCCATTTATTATAATCATTTATTATAATCATAAGTAATTTCGTAGATTTTTTCATATTGAATTCAAATCCCCAGCCCCTATTTCTCCATTATATCGCATTTACAACAAACTTTAATCTAAAAGTGCTCTTTTGGCATATTTAGGTTAGAATATCTCGGAATTCTGACGTAATGGAGCAATTTGGGTTACGGATTTAGTTTTAGCATGCTAAAAAAATTATATTTATAAAATAAATCTTTACATTTCTAAAAAAATTTCTTTTTTTGATCCAGAAACGACAGTATGGTATCCAATATGTAGTGAAAGTTTTTAGCATGAAGGTCTTTAGCATACTGTCGTTTCTGGGTCAAAAAAAGAAATTTTTTGTAGACTTGTGTTATCCATATTAGAAATGTGAAGATTTATTTTATAAATATAATTTTTTGCAATATAAAAAATAGTAAGTTTTTAGAAATAATATTCTTCTAAAAGAAGACATTTCTAAAAGGAGATATAAATATTTTATAATATATAGCTATCTTTTTTTAGTGAAATAAGACCAACGAAAATAACAAAAGCGTATTTATTGGCGGCGGCTTACTGTTCAACGTTTGGCGGTACAGGAACATTAGTGGGAACTGGCACAAATCTTACTTTCAAAGGAATCTATGAAAGTACGTTTCCAGAGGCTGAAGGAATTAGTTTTACAAGTTGGATGATAGCGTCTTTTCCTCAAATGGTTGTAAATTCCTTCCTCACCTGGATATATCTACGAATCACTTATATGGGATATTTAAGACCACGTAGTAAGGATGCTCAAATAGCATCAATCGGAACAGAAGGTGTAGCTGTCACAAATCAAGTAAGAACATAAGTATATGAAAAAAACGAAAATAATGTTCCTTAAATTCTAATATACATATATAATTCTCTCTCTAATATATATTATACATATTATATAAATAGTATTCTTAAAAATTATATATTGGGAGTACAAATTAGTTCGGTCCGTTTTTTATGTTCAAAAATGCATTTATTTCAAAACAAAATGAATGAACAGATTAATTAAAGTATTGGCCATCGCTGGACTACTACTTTTTCCCATCTCTCAGGCAATTTTCGAAATCCATCTCGAAAAAATGACTCGTCTTTGGAGGCGATCCAATTTTGGAGCCAATTTTCGATTTCTGCGAAAGAAGTGAACCGGTGAAATCGTGCTGCATCCTTCAGAACAATCAATAATCAGAAGAAGCAATGTCCGGAGAATATGGCGGGTGCGATAAAACATCCCATTTGAGCGTTTCCAAATATTTTTTTACGACTTTTGCGACATGAGGCCGAGCGTTGTCATGAAGAAAAATAACTTTATCATGTCTTTGCTCGTATTTCGGCCGTTTTTCTCGCAATGCACTGCTCAAACGAATCAATTGTAGCCGATACCGATCGCCCATAATGGAATCGCCAGGTTTCAGCAGCTCATAGTAAACAACACCCTTTTGGTCCAGATACAGAGCATAATCTTCGAACCATGAATGTTTGGCTTTGGTGTTGATGGTGAGGTCGATGGCAACGATTGACCGGGCTTAGCGTAGTATTTTTTCTTCTTGGGATTGTCGTAGAATATCCACTTCTCATCTCCAGTCACAATCCGATGCAAAAAATCTTTTCTTTGTTGTCTTTCAAAATCAGCTGTTCGCAAGTGAAAAATCGCCTTTCAACATCTCTCGGTTTCAGTTCATAAGGCACCCAATTTCCTTGTTTTTGAATTATTCCCATGGCTCTCAATCGTGCAGAAACGGTTTGTTGAGTTACTCCCAATGATTCTGCAAGCTCCTCTTGCGTTTGACTCTGATCTTCTTCGAGTAATGCCTCTAATTCTTTGTCTTCGAATTTTTTTGGCTTTCCAGAGCGAGGCTTGTTTTCAACGCTGAAATCTCCATCCTTGAAACGTCGAAACCATTCCCTACATGATTCCCTACATTATCAATTAGAGCAGTGTCACCATAAACTTCGACAAGTATTCGATGGGTTTCAGCTGCACTTTTCTTCCAATTAAAGCAGAAAATTAGAACCTCCCACAAATGCTGCTTGGTTAAAAATTCGACAAAATTCGACATTTCAAACACAGTAAAAATCAAGGTTTTTGTATGAAACTCAAAGCGATATAAACTGAATATTATTAGCAGATGTCTAACCTCTCTGAAAACGCCAAAATCAGCTGTCACTATAAATCAATAGAATGAACACATTCACAACAGCCGATGCCATCTTTTGGAAAACGGACCGAACTAATTTGTACTCCCATATAAATAGAATGGGGATTTTTCCGAATTTTGACATTTTTCAGCTGCAATGTTGATAATATTTTTGTTACAACTTAGATAGTAATAATAAATCAGAGGAAGTCGAAAAATATATAATTTTTCCTTTCCCCTCCCCATGCGTACATTTTACAACGCAAAGCGAGGGCCACCCAATATTAAAATATGGGTTGGGTTGTAGCCGGACTTTTGATTAAAATTTTATCATAATGGTCATCATATCAACTTGACTAAATGGTCGCCATCTCGTTTCTCTGTTATTACGAGAAAGGTAAATAAGCTGTGTGCCCTGGAAATCGCCTGATAAACCAGATGCCCTCTTACTATGGAATGCTAGTGCTGCTCTTTTCAACCGGATCCTTGATCCGACGACACACTTTGGTGTGGATGCAGACACTACGTTGGATTTTATATTTAATAAATTTAATCGCTTAGCATCAAACTTCATTTAATTACCCTTGTATTTATTACACTTATGGGAATTGAATATAGGATTTGTGTCAGAAGAACTTTCACTTTCACAAAAATATACACTTAACCTCTGCTTATTCAAGTTCAACATAAAACTGTCACTAGGCTATAACGAATATGATCATTCGAAAGAATAATAAAAAATACGTGCAACCGAGCAGCACGATATCTTCGTATATATACGTTCGTGAGTATAACCTCGTCACTAATAAATCCAGCTTCGAACTAATTGCTCGATGTTTATGCCCGAATCGCTCTAACACTTACAATCGTGTACAGAATCAATGTTTGTGTGCCGAACAGGGAGTCGGTATATCCGCACGTCTGCGATATTCACTACGCATAATGACGCAATATTCGTAATTTTATTCGTTTGAGTGNTTATTAAAAAAAAGTATATATATATCAACATATATATATATATATATATACATTTATATATATATATACATATATATATATATACATTTGAGTAGAAAGTCGCGTTCTCGTGTTGTTCCGATGCTCAGAAACGATTGTAATTCGCGATTTTGTCATAATTGAAGATGGAGATTTTGAGACGTAGCAAATTTACGTAATACGCCCGAATTCATAATTTTTATGCATAACAATCCATATCCTTTGATCGCTGCTCACGAATTCCTCGTGTCATAGCCGTTCAAACGCTAGGGTGTCCTTCTCCTTCTTGCCCTCCTAAGTGTCTCGTGACTTATCCGACTAATCCAAATCCAACTAAATGTTTTTTGACTGGGGCATCATGACGGTGATTCCAGTCGTCTGGATCGCTTATCTACATGACGATTATTTTCACACGGACCGTAATTGGTTCAATCTACTCAAAATAAAATACATATCTTATTAGCAACTCTTCGATCACTCTCTACTGTCATCTAAAATCCTTTTATTAAATATTTAAAACGCAAAAGAATAGGCAAAGGAAAGTAATCTTATACCAAACATAAAATTATATAAAATTTTTCCATCAATAGTACATTAAACACAAATAAACTATAAAATGATCATACATGCTTATTACAACAAAATATAATTGAGGTTTTATAATCTCTTAACTAAAATTAAATCTCTCACAAAACCCTATGATGAATATTATCTGGATTTTGACAGTTAATGTCAAAATATAAGAAATACAAAAGCTATTTCCTTAATTAAATATGCAATCGACCTTAAATACGACAAAACTGTCTCTTGACTTAAGTTTAAATCTAAAATTAAAGTCATTATAAACGTAAACGCAAATTATGATCTGTCACCTAGGACTTCTAACCTCTATCAATCACGTCTGACCTTTACATCTTATCTAATAAAGAGAACTTATGATTCTATCTTCTATATATTACTTTCGCTTTCTTCAAAAAAATATAAAAGAAAATATAAAATAAATAATATTTCTTACACTTCATGCTATTTACGTTCATCTCAAACAAATGAACTGGCTCAATCTATTGTAAACCACAAATATAAAACTTAAAATAAAATATCAAATAGTATAATTGTTGTGTGAACGTGACCTAAATGCCACTCGAGTTAGAAGTTACGTGCGCTGTCTCGGAGGTGCGTTAGTCGGATCGGGCTGAGAGAGACGAGGCGGATCTAGTGCACGAAGACACAGATACACAGGCAGACGCTAGAGCAAACAGTCGAATATGGCGTATTATTATTTGATCCCCGTTAACCATAAAATACAAAGGAAATACCATTACAATAACTATAAATTAAGATATAAACTTAATTACTGGTTTGCTTATTGACTCCTGATGTCTCTGTTACTACATCTGCAACAATGTTGCCTTCTGTAATGTCTCAGTATCTGGCTCAGCCTGGCATGAAGCCTTAGATGGCTCGACTGGCTATACTTTCTTCTGCTGAATTAACTGGCTCATTGTGGGCACTTCTTCGTCAGCGTTTTGCGATTCGTCCGTCGAGAAAAACTGTGGTCATTTCTCTTCCATACTGACCTGTAAAATCGGATTGAATCGTCCGACTAACACCTTGTATCGGAAGTTTTTCTATTGTCACGGCCAATTGGTGCTTAATTGTCTTATCCATTTAGCTATCTATTTTCTTCTGAAATCAAATTAAATCATAAAACGAAATTTAGAATCGGTTTCAGCATTAGGTTATATTTTTAGGGGATAATACATTTTACAACGCAAAGCGACTTTCACCCCACTTTCCCCCTTCCTTACTTAGGAATGCACGACTTTCCACGCCGCACTCGAAATGAAATCTATCCCACTTTTCCTCTTGCCTAGGAATAGATCTCGTTTTGCGTGGAAAATCATGTGTCCCTAAGCAGGGAGGAGGTGAGATGGAAGTCACATCGCCTGGAAAGTCGAATAAATCACTATAGAAGATATGTTAAAAATAAGTGGTAAATTAAAAAAAATAAGTAAATTATATATTTTTCGGCCAGTTTATTATAACATTCTAACAAGGGAAGGTCCACAACTGTCCGGAACCGATTTGATTCTCCATGAGATATGTTATTAAACACAAAAATCTAAGAGACACGTATTTTTTATACATGCGCTAACTCATGTTTAAGGAGTAAAACATTCTTTAAAAAAAAAATGGTATTTCTTTTTAAAGCGAATATTGTCGGAAGTATAAAAGATAGAAAATTTTTTAAACAAAAGTTGTACGGTTTCAAGAGTACTTTAAAGTTAGAGATAAAAAAATTTTTGTTTATTTTTTTATTTAATAAAATATCCCCATTACCCATAATTTTCTTAAATTTTCAAATTTTTTTTACCAAATTAAAGATTATTTTTTTACGAATTCAATTATGTGTAATAAAGTTATATTACAACATATCATTTTCAAAAATTAATTATTAACACTTCCGTATAATCTATGCTCATATGCGTAAGTAATTGTCGTCGAAACAGTAAAATACATGAAAACTTGAAAAGATGTCTTAAATAAAATTTGTATAGTTTTCTATATGCTTTATTATATATGTATTTAAATTTTATGTACAAAATATATATGTATATATATGCATTTAGATTTTCTAAATATATAATATTTTTAAGATATATACATTAACAATATTTCTTTGACATTTATATCTAAATTTTAAACAAACTGTAAGGTTCATAACATATTCTCGTAACATTTATAAGAATTTTGAAGTGTTTATACCTTTATACGATATTTTTACAAACAGCTTTCTACTTAAACAGCCATAAGATTTACAAGAAATCGAATAAATATTGTATTTACGAATAAGCTTATATCTTACCATACATATGCATAAAATTACAATACTGGTTATAAGTTCTTACGAGTTTTACGAAAACAAGTTACGAGTCTTACGATTCTGCTTT
>JAANIC010005225.1:44639-55314 GCA_017607545.1 Acromyrmex charruanus | reverse complement strand
TATTTAATATATATATATATATATATATATATTAGGTGTACAAATAAGTTTTAAAGTGTTTTTAATGAAATTTAATATTTATTTATTTAGAAAACACACTTAATTATCAAAATAATCTCCATCATTATCTATGACCTTTAGCTATCTTTCGGGCAGCTTGCGAATTCCAGAAGCGAAGAAGGTTTCGTCTTTCGATGCGATAAAATTATCCACCCATTTTCGCACTTCTTCAAATTCTCGAAAGTGTATACCGGACAAAGCGTTTTGCATTGGTCGGAATAAATGATAATCAGAAGGGGCTATGTCTGGGCTATACGCCGGGTGTGGCAGAACTTCCCAACCAAGAGCTAGCAACGTTTCCTTTACAAGTTTACCAACATGAGGCCTAGCGTTGTCATGAAGCAATTTCACAGGACGTTTTCCTTTGCCAGTAAATGGACGATTTCGTTCGATTTCTTGATTTAAACGGATCAATTGTTGACTGTAGCGATCACTGTTAACCGTTTCACTTGGATGGAGCAGTTCATAATATAGCACACCCTTCATGTCCCACCAGATGCATAGCATAACTTTGCTGCTGTGGATGCGTTTTGGCGTTGATGTAGTGGATTGTCCTGGATCCACATAATGTTTTCTTTTTTTAGAATTATCGTAAAAAATCCACTTTTCATCACCAGTCACGATTTTCCACAAGAAATTTCTATGCTGTTTATTGTACAGATTCAAACACTTCTCAAGACGATCATTTTTGTTTTTTTCACTTAATGCATGCGGCACCCACTTTCCTTCCTTCAGAATCTTTCCCATCTGCCATAAATGAATTGAAATATCTTGTTGAGTTACTCCAAGTTGCTGTGCAAGTTCGTTTTGTGTTTGACATGAGTTTTGATCGATGAGTAATGCTTGCAATTCATTGTTTGTAACCTTCTGAGGAACACCACTACGTTCTCTATCGCTAACATCAAAATAATCATCCTCTTTAAATCGCCTAAATCAAAACTCACACGTACTTTTGGATACAACATTGACTCCAAGAACAGAACAAATTGATTCAAATGCTTTAGCAGCTTTTTCCTTGATGAAATTCGTATCGAATGCAGTGTCGAATAAATTGCTTGTCGCTCGCCATTTTAAAACCATTTAATTTTGAGATTAAGTTTTAAATTTTGTGAAGTCAATTATGTTTTTTAATAGTACACATTAAGCGCCACTACATATCAAAAGAGCGCGAAAAGATTTGAATTCTAAGTTTAAATTATACGTTACACAAAAAACGCTTTAAAACTTATTTGTACTTAAAATATATTTAAATTGTTAGAAAATCTCGCGTCTGAATCGTCATGTGTAATAAGATATAAGAAATAACCTTCTAAATCACGTATCACGTATCAGAGTCGTGACATATTTTTCAAAGAAAAGATAAGTTTCTTGGAATAGATAGGAATAACTTCGGTAATATAAGTTCATATATACATACAAGATAATTATAATAAATGGATAGTAAGAATATTCACGTAGCAGTTTTACGTTCAGTCAGTGCAGTTGTTCTGTCATAATCATATCTATACAATTTGTTAAATTGTTTTCATATTACGATACAAAGCAACGATTGGGATTCAATGGATCACACAATTCGTGGACACGAAAAAGCAATGTCATTTGATACAATTTGGAATTGTATATTTTTTATACATACTCGTATATGAGGAAATTATAATGATAGTAATACATAATAATAACATATAATACGTAAATGAAAAAACATACATAAAGTGTAAACTAAAATAACAATACATATAAGAAATTTAAAAAACATAATATAAAATATATAATACATATATTACGAAGATATCCGCCAATGCCCACTGTAACATCTCCATCGAATCCGTACGACGTATCGTTTGTCAACGTATGGACTCAAAGTGATTTTCGATTAGGATATTGTGTATATCTTGTGTAGTTTAGATCGTATACACGATTGTCGACGAGTCATTTCAATTTCTTCGTTCAAACAATGCACGTAATCGTCAAATGTTATCGTTCGCGCTATGACATTATTCTTACGCCTTTCGCCTTTTAAGTATCCTTCTTGCCGTCTATCTTCACCGCGTACATCATCGCTCTGAGTCCAACGAATTCGGTCATTAATACATCATTGTTGTACTTCATTAGGCCGAATACTTTTTTATTCGCGAGAGGCATACCATACACGTTGTCCGCCGGATAATCGCTCGTGTCGAATCTAGAGATATCGTATTTCATCGCATCATACACGTCGCATTTTATGTAATAAATGAAATTGTCTGTGTCAGTTTATATAATTTTGCATTTTTCGCGATGACAGCGGTGACATGTACTCATTGTGAAATTCGTACAGACTTTCGATATGTCCAGCATGCACATACCCACGTAAATCAGCTTATCGAACTTCACCTCGAGTTCGCGCATTTTGATAGCGATTAGATTCTCCGCAAAGACACTACGGCTGTGGAAATTCAGTTTCGCAATCATTGTCTTCGCGCCGTATCGTTCGTTCCATTTTATTAATTTTACATCGACATGATTGCGTACATTCTCCATGGTCTTGCCGAATACCGCGTTGTTCATTAATTTATATAAATTTTTTTCGAAATCGTTTTTCGCGCGCATTTTGAATTGTGTATTAAGTTCAACGTAATCACGGAGCCATGGAGATTGAGCGAATTGTAGCACCCGATGATTTTTGTTACGCAAAAACTGTAATGAGTACATTGCTGCAGGTTGCAGTAGTGGATGATGTAACATTGCTTATCATACACCATCGCGAGGAGTTTATCCTCGCGTTTACCGAGCGGCTTATCGCGAGTTGAGCAGAAAGGTAGGTCAGTATCTATCGTGTAGATGCTCGTGCGGATACTCGAGATCGATCTCGAAAATATAATCGGTGGGCGAATCCGGAGCGATCACGCTGGCGTCAAAGTTCGCAGCGTCTTCGACCCATCAAAATTCAGCGTATGACAAAAGTTGATACATCACCCATCCGTATAGATTATTCACGTCATAGTACATTAGGTATGATGACGGTTTCGATGGGTCGTACGAACGCATGTACTTATTAGCCTGCGTGTATCTGCCGAAACATTGACTGAGGCCGCCGCGTATACCGCGTTCGATAAACATGACTATATCGATGTCGGTGAGCAAGTCAAATCTCATGCGCGTATGTTTTAGCATGGCATCCCACGTTAAACTTGGCAGTATATAATAATGCGCGCGATCGAGGTCGTAACTTGCGATGCAACTTTACAGAAATTTTCGAAAATGTCGGCCAATAACAAGATATCGGTTTTCAAGTATAAATTGTACTCGCATTCGGATGGAGAATCGCTCCATACGTTCACAGCATGAGCGTAATCGCTCTCGGATACGGTATCACTCAATGAACTATAAAATAATTTGCGCGCTGGTAAGCGCATCTTGCAATTTTTCGAATGCAGTCAATATACTACGAAAAAACACCTTTACAAGTCAATAATTCGAATTCTTCGTCTGACAAAGTTGAAAATTCGGAACGTACAATTTTTAAGTTGTCTTTGTCGAGCAGTGTTGTACATTAATTGAATAAATTCTCATTCGATTACGAATAACAAATAATTTTTTTGTTCGTTATGTTTTTATTCGTTGATTATTTGGATTATTTGGATTATTCGTTATTCGATGTGAAACATTATTATTCATTATATTTTATTCGTTATTTTTTATTCGAAAATAGAATTAAAAGAAATAAATTAAAATTTTTTATAAAGATTACTACATCAGAGTTACCATAGACCTGGAAAATCCGGAAAACCGGGAAAAGTCAGGGGAAAATGTAAAAAAAGTCTGTAATTTCGAAATTTATTCACAATTTTTAAACTACTCCTATTCCAAATAATTATTATAATTTTTTAAATATTATATTTGACGTTTATAGTTCAAAACTTGCGCATTTTAAATGATTTTAATAAAATAATTCAAATTTACATTTTATTCGGTATTTTTATTTGGTTCCTCGTTTTTTCATCTGCAACTTCTTTTTTTCAAAACTAATTTATTTTTTGCTGATTTGAATTTGCACCCAAAATTTTACTATGCTACTAAGCTTTTTTGCGTTTTGAATAATATAGCGTTCCTACAAACCCTGAGTCTAAATGTTAAAATTTACATATATTATATTAATCATTGGAGAGAGAGAGAGAAATTTTCCATTTTCATCTGGAAAACTTGGAAAAGTCAGGGAATTTTAAAATTCATTTTCTGTGATAACCCTGTATATAAAAGTTCCCTACTCGTTAACTTATAATTAACGCGTACAATCCACCTATTCTCATAGGCTTACTAAAAATCATAAACATGATACATGTGTGTATACTTCGTATTTCCTCTTAAAACCTACATAGTTTATTATTAGTTACTCGTAGTATTGAATTAATGTATGCTTTGTTTTGAAATGAAATCATTCTTCAGTCATAATTCTCACATTAAGGAGTGCTAACTGAATATTAAAAATACGAAATATAAATCTTGCAAACGGTGTAAATACGTATATTTGTGTATTAATCGAGTATATACATATAATAAAAGGTTTTTGCTGGTAAAAATCTTTTTACTTTAAACAAGTTTCTTTTAGTAATTGTGTTAGTAATATTGTTTTTTTTTTCATAATTATGAAAGAAAGTGATAGCAATACAAGAAAATGTTTCGGGATTTCATTATCAGAAATAGAAGAAAGTGAACCTTTTATCAATATTAATTCTGTAAATGTGTCTAGCGACACTAAAGACGAAAATGATTCTAACAGAATGGAGCAACATGTAGCTATATTAAACGGATATTTTTACAAAATTGTGAAAGAAGATGATTTTGATCTGAAAAAATTACTGCGTTATGTTTGAAATGCAAACCAAAAGAAGTGAAAATTAGAGGATTTCGAAATTCAACATCAAATTTTGTTTTACATTTAAAAAGACGTCACAAAAAAGATGGAAGTTTTGAGGAATATCAAAATTATAAAAAAAGGAAAATGGGCTCAAAGCTACAAACATCAAATGTTAAAAAAAAAGTATGTCAAAAAGTATACATAACGCAAGAAACACTTAACAAAAATATTGCAAAATTTATTATGCATTCAATGATTCCATTACAAGTGATTGAAAATTCATATTTTATAAATTTGATTATAATAATAACCTTCTTGGGCCTTAACACGGGATTGAAAACAATTTCTCGGCGTCAACTCTCTAACAGAGTCAATGACTTATTTAAAAAATATGTTTCTAATATGAAACAAGAATTAAAAAATGTATCTTATGTTTGTACTACCACTGACAAATGGTCCAGTAAAAAGCAAAATTTTTTTAGCATGACCGCTCATTGGATTACCGCTAAATGTGAAAGAAAATCAGCTTGTAAAAGGATAAAAGGTACACATTCATTTGATAAAATTGCGATGATTATGGATAAAATTCATTTAGAATACAATCTCACACGAAATAAAGTAGTAGGAACAGTTACTGACAATGGAAGTAATTTCGTCAAAGCATTTAAGATGTGTGGCATCAAAACAAATATTTTGAACTTAGAGATAGAAACAGAAAATATGACTAGTAATTCTGATCAAAATAATTCTTCTGCATCGGAAAGCGATAAAAGTCCTCTAACATGGACAGTTTCTAATCATATTAGATGTGGCAGTCATACTTTAAATCTTTGTGCCTCAATTGAAGACATTGATTAAAAATCCAGCACTGTTAAATATATCTACAATCAAATACTAGAAAAATGTAATAAGCTGTTCAAAGACCTAGATCAGCTGAAATCATAGAAAAAATTCTACATTGACAAGACCTGGAGAAACTCGCTGAAATTCTCTTTACAATGCATTACAACAAATTATGGAAATTAGAGACAAATGTGGACAATTGTTCAAGGAATTGGGTTTTAAAATCTAAAAATCTATTAAATGAATATGAATATATATGAATATATAGTTTGAATATATACAGGAACACTTGAAGTGCATGAAACCAGTTGCAGAAGCATTAGATATTCTGCAAGGAGAGAAAAATACATTCTACGGAATTTTGTTGCCATGTTTGCTTGCACTAAAACGAAAATTGGAACATCTACAGAAAAACCAGTGAATATATTATCAGACTTTAGTAGATTCATTACTAACTTCATTACTAACTAGTGTAACATTCAAGACATCTTCAATTTTTCAAGTCAATATTCAGAAACAGCAATCATTCCAGCATTTTGCCCAGATTTAAGAATAGGTAGTTTAGCTTATATACAGGGTGTCCCATGTAACTGTGATCACGATTTTTCCGGCATTTCCGATGATCTGACAAAAATTAATTTGGATAAAAGTTAATCAGTTTTTAATCGGCTATAAATTGCAATATTAAAAATTTGCAAAATACTCTTTTTTAGGAAAAAAGTCAAGATCACCCTAATTTTTTTAAATGGCTACATATTTTTTTTTTATAATATTGTAATGTGTCAAGACGAGTTAAATGCCTGCTATACTATGACCTTGAGATGATCTTACAGTTATGAGATTGAACGGAAATATGGTTATGAGGTTTTTCCTAGAAAATTATTTTATTTGTATTAAATTTTTTATATGGACTATTCTACAGTAGAAAAAGATTTCTACATCTGTTACTTTTTCACAGATATGGATTCTTGTTTTTTAAATGAAACTACATATAAAACAACAAATTATAAACAAAAATAGTAGTGTAAGAAATTCACTAGATATACACACAACAGAGATACCAACAGCGTCAGGGCTGTGTGGCTCAGTGGCAGAACGAAAGTCTACTAACTCGGAGGAGAAAACAGGCCTAGGATCGAGACGAGGAGCGCCCTGATATTTTACGCTGTTGTCGTCAATTGTTTACAGCTCAGAAGTAGGATTAGTGTGCCTGCTAATCTTTCAGGGGAAGAGGATTAGGATTTTAGAAAAATATTCGGGAGTCAGCTGCCCTATAAAGAATTGGAGCCGGTGGCGAGAATGCCCGAAGTGTACTCGGAATGATTCAGTAAAAGAAGAGACTGGGACTCGGATACAGAACAAGGACAAAAATAATGAATAGCTCAGTGACCAAGAGATATTTAGACGGAGAACACGAGAATTAATTGGTTGCCTGGTAGATGGCGGTCGTGCCTCGGGGACTCCGACGACCTCTGGAAGATCCTGGATATGGCGAATGAAAATGCCATAAGGACATTCCAAGTCAAATGTGTTATCAGGCGGATCGAGCTCATTAGGGACTTGTCCAACAACAGTTATGGTCTTGATTTAAGCATTCGAGGACGAATGTGATGTCAGGCGGGCCGAACTGTAAGAAATTCACTAGATATATACACAACAGAGATACCAACAGCGTCAGGGCTGTGTGGCTCATTGGCAGAGCGAAAGTCTACCAACTCGGAGGAGAGAACAGGTCTGGAATCGAGATTAGGAGCGCCCTGATATTTTTCGCTGTTGTTTACAGTAGCATAATAAAAAAGTAAAATAAAAAATTATAACAAATTTAATGAAAGAAATTATGTAATTACAATAAGTATTTGAATTGTAATCCATTTTCTTGTAGGCACAATTCTGCTCTATGTAATTTTTGTTAATTGCTCCTATAATGTTGTCACGGAATTTTTTCGCATGCTATGAATTCGCTACTTTAAATGTTCTATATTTTGAATTGGTACCACGTAGACTATTGATTGCAAATGATCCCATAAAAAAAAATCTAGTAGTGACAAATCGGAGAACCGAGGTGGCCAAGAAATTGGTCTGTAAGTGCCCAACCAACGTTCTCCGTATTTTGAATTTAGATATAACAACAATCCGAACGTTGTGAGATGGACAGCCATCTTGTTGAAAATAAATACGTTGCACAATATCATTTAGAAGCACTTGTAACAATGTTGAAAACAAAGAAAATTTAAATAAGCTTGGACAAATGCTGTTCTATAAAAGTAAGATCCAATCAGATGATCGTATACTAGACCACATCAAATATTCATTATAACTTTCTGTTGAAAATTATGTTCTCAGAATGAGGATTATCCTTCGACCAAAAATGATGATTATGACGGTTAATTATACCATTACTTAAGAACTTATTTATCTGTCCATAAGATATTCTGTAATATTTCAGGATTACTTTCGTATGTGACAACTAGCCATGTTATAAAATTTAGACGACATTGTGAATCAGTTATACGTAAATATTGTACTTTGGTCATTTTGTAAGATGATAACGATTCTGTTTTATCATCTTATGAACAGAACTCTCAGATAAACCAGTTTCAATAGTAATTGCACGAATGGAATGTGCGAATCTTCTTCTAAATGTGCGAATCTTCTTTTAAGATCATAAAAATATTAGTTGTACTTAAATGCGATTTGTTCCTTTTCTTCTTTTCAAATTCTCCATAATTTCTTAAATTCTTTTCAATATTATAAAACATTGTTGCACACGCGTAATGTCTCTATGGATACTTTGTGGCATACAGAATTGCAGCTTCATTTTACATTCCTTTTACATTCACCGAATATTAACAGCATATCAACTTTCTCTTATTATAGGAATATAAAAAACAAAACAAAAGTGGTTATGAATTCAAATTTCTAAAATAAAGAGCATAAGAAACCACAAACACAAGTTATCCCAATGTGCTATTTAATTATTATTGCAACAAAATTAAATTATTACAATAAAAACAATAATGTTAAACGTTTCGGCCACAATCTGGCCATCTTCAGTAAACGAATAAAAATCTTTGAACGCAGTGTTACATCAAGTTGGAATACAAATCAACCGTCGTGTGTTATAATTGTCAGAATATTCTTGAATGCAGAGTTCCATCGATTTAAAATAAATTTCAATCGTCGTGTGTTATACTTATAAAAACGTGTTTATTTCTAATCGACACTACTTCATATAATAATAATAAAACGTCCGAAGTCATATATGCACCGTGTAGAACAAGAATTTTCAGATTCTAATTTAAAATAATTTATTAAAACGTTAATATCTTTTGATTAGATTAAAAAACAAAGAGTCATTACCTGTTTTACAGCAGAATTATAACGTTGAATCACCAATACAAACAATACACAGATAGAAATTTGTCGTGACATTATGTGATGTTCTTATTTTACATTATGTGTCGTATCGTATATTCACCGCTATTTATATGTATAAGTCAACAATTTGGAAAGTTCTAGAATTATTTATTAAGTGCGAGAGAGATTTTTCTTTAGAAGAGGAAAATAAACATCAGGCAAACCTTCCGTGTCGCTTTGTTTATTAATACCAATAGTTTGATCTTTTATATGTATCATTTCTGAAATTCTTCTTTTCATTAATGATTGTTCTGTATCTAAAATTCTTATGTTATCCCAATCCAATTCATGCATTTCATTCAATCGATGACGTGAAACCACCGACATCTCGGAAGTCGGTTTCTTTATATCCGACTTATGTTCTTTTATCCGAGTTTTTAATTTTCTCTTCGTTTGGCCAACATACGATGCTACGCAATTCAAACAATTAATTTTGTAGACCACTCCACGATGGTCATCCTTAAGCAACGGATCTTTTCCAGTTTTTATGAATCTATTTAATTTATTCATAGGTTTATAAGCTATATCGAACCCATGAGTATACGCCAGTTTTTTAAATTTTTCCGAAACCTTGCTTAAGTATGGAACCATAAAAAATTTTTTCTTATTAGAAACACTTTCCTTATTATTACTTTCGCGATTTTGATCTAGCTTCGTTTTATTTTCCAAAGTCTTTATTCTATTATTGATTGTTGAAAATATGAATTTAAGCGGATAGCCATTATTTCGAAGAGTGTGAATTAATTCCGCAATGTTTTTTTCATGAAATTTGGGATGGGACAACATTACAATTCTATCCAATTGCCCAATGATTACTCCTCTTTTATGTGCTAATGGATGATTCGAGAAATAATTTAAATATCTTCCCGAATTGGTCGGTTTTTTATACATATCGAAGATTATTCTTCCTTCGTGAATCATTATTTTGACATCAAGAAAATTAATGCCATTTTCATCACCAAAATCAACCGTAAATTTTAGTCTCTCGTGGTATGAATAGTGTACCGTGTTAGCGGTACATAAAGAAAAGGTCGAAGAGGTTCTAGAATTATTCAATTCATACCACGAGAGACTAAAATTTACACGTGTAAATTACTACGGGAATATCACGAATTCCGAAATGGCTACGTTTGTTCTTCAAGTCTGACTGTAAGGTCATCTCAAGGTCATAGTATAGCAGGTCATTGAACTCGTCTTAACACCAGTTACAATATTATGAAGTAAAAAATATGTAGTGCCATTTAAAAAAATTTGGGTGACCTTGACTTTTTTCCTAAAAAAGAGTATTTTGCAAATATTGCAATTTATAGCCGATTGAAAACTGATTAACTTTTATCCTAACTAATTTTTGTCAGATCATCGGAAGTGCCGGAAAAATGGTGATCGCAATTACGTGGGACACCTTGTATATAATATATATATATATATATGTGTGTGTGTGTGTGTGTGTGTGTGTGTGTGTGTGTGTGTGTGTGTGTGTGTGTGTGTGTGTGTGTGTGTATATATACATATAATTAA
>JAANIC010005225.1:10817-44555 GCA_017607545.1 Acromyrmex charruanus | reverse complement strand
TCCAACATGAAAAGATCCTCTACCTAGTACAACGAGTTGTAGCACAAGAGCTCACTCTTTCTATGCAAACAACGTAGTCTAGATTATAACGATCTAAGGAAAATGAGTTCTTTTACTTTGGATATCAAAGCAATTCACAAAGCACTCAAACATGGGTTCCAATGGAAGATTTAGAGGTTCTTTATCTAAATCTAATTTTTACATATTTTATATAAAGATTATGCGTTTCGCGAGTTTCCTCCGTGTCCAGATCCATTTTTGGAATGCTAACGTTTCGTGAACGTTTGCAGTCCACTTCATCAGAGCGAGGAGCAGCTTGAGACTTAGTGGACTGCAAGGTTCATGAAACGCTGGCATTCCAAGAATGAATCTGGACACGGAGGAAACTCGCGAAACGCATAATCTTTATATAAAAAGCACCCGAGGAAGTCTCAAGAATATTATCTTACATATTTTATTTATTGGTCATATCTACTTGTACCCTTATTTTTATTTTTGTTTTCAGACTCTTCATTATCTAGGAAATCCAGACTCTGAGCTTTCTTGCTTAGAGAAATATCCAACAATAAAAAAAGTTTTTTTAAAATTTAATACATTAATTCCTTCTTCGGCTCCGGTGGAGAGATTATTTTCTTTTGCTATTATGATAAATACGATTAAATCCCACCGACTATCTGACAGTATATTTGAAAAATGCGTGTTGCAAAAAGCTCATTTAAACAATAAAAGCATTTCAAAAAAAAGAATAAAGTTTCGTTTCTGAACTTTGATATTGTATGAATCAATTAACATTCTCAAAACATACTCCTTTACTAAATCATAACGTGATCAAACAGGATGCTGTGGCTCTTCAATTCTCGTAACTGATTATGTCTTTTTTATTTGTATTTTTGAATCAAAAATGACGAATAATGGAAATTATTATTCGTTATTCTCCTAATCCGAACAACGAATAATCGAATTATTTATTATTCGCAAATAATGAACAAATTTATTTTATTCCTTATTTTTTATTCTTTATTCAGAATAAATTTTGTCCAACACTATTGTCGAGATATGACGCCATTTATCGAGGCTTGCATTTAGAAAAATTTGAAAGAATCAATAAATTAATTTTATGCAATTTTTTTGAAAATTATTTTCATTTTTGTCTTTGCTATCGACATGTTTAATGAACGAAATGTATTTTTCTTTTGTAATCGGTAATACATCTACATATCCATCATATGCTATATAGCGATTTCTTTAATTATAAAGTGCGCGTCAAAGCTCGATAAATTGCGAAATACCTGAATATAGAACAAATTTTTATAATTAAGATTGCAATCCGAATGTGCTGGACCACAGTATCTACCGGTTAAGTGGCAATGATTGAGGACGCGCGTATCGTTTGGCACGAACGATTTCTCGCAGATGTGACAATCGTACTGCGTCGCGCTACGTTTCCCATTGTTCTTTCGACAACGTTTCCATGAGTACGTTGGATACAATATTTTTCACACGATGCCAAGTCTTGGAGTTGTCGCGCGAACTACGCTATGCAGTCTTCATCGCGACGGAAATGATACGATAATGTGTCGTCGTACGCACATCGCACGTAGTAGCCTATGCTAAACGCTTCATGTTGCTAATACGCGTACGACGACGCGTCTTTCTTGTTGGGCTCTTGCATAGAATGCACTCCAAATCGGCGTATATTACGAACGGCACTCGTTCCTGGTTGCAGTGATTGCCGAATTCGAGCCACCTGTCGTCCTCGCTAGGTAGCCGGACCGCGCAGTCGTTTAATTTGCCGCAGTCCACAGTATGCGTCTATAATTTTTCGCACGAGCTGAAGTAATGGAGGCACCTGTAAATAATAAAGAAATAATTTTTCATTATTTCTTTTTACTATTTTATTGGCTTTTCTTATTATGCTACCAGTCGCAGAAATACTTCTTAGTCTTTTTCCTAGTAATCTGTGATCTTGTGAGACGTAACAGGTTCTTAATCCACGCAAAGTGGCTAATGCTATCGTCGCGTGGATCTTGTAGGTACAGGAGATTGACATGGTTTTCCTTTTTATCGTCTGTGAGCCGTAGACGAAGGATCTACTTAGTTTCGATGCCGTATGCATTGATCGACACTGCGTTCAAATGTTCGAATTTTTTAATGTCTTTGAACATTATCGGAAACTCGAGATTTAACATTGCAATGTAATGCGGATACAACGATTTCTTATCCGCATGACTTTTAGCCGGGTATAAAGCGGTTACCACCGACCACGCGAAACACGCATTGTTCGTCGAACGCACACTGATCACCGTTTCCTTAAGTATAATTTCTCGTGGCATCTCGAAATAACATCCCGCGCGCAGGATATTGTGCTTATTCACGTTCACTATCAAATTGAGAATTTTCGATAATATCCACCCGCTATCGCGTTCCTGAAAGTCCAGTGATGTCAAGATGAGCTCGATGATGTGTTGCTCGTATCACTCGCGCACATTTGTTATTCGAAAGAATTCAAAGTTTCGGATGGCAATACTTTTATTGGTGCGTTTATCACCCTCTACAAACTCGCCATTGAACGCTGTTTCACATTGCTTTGATTCACTTTCACACTGCCGTGACTCGCTCTTTCTACAGTGTCTCGCACTCGCTCTAGCACTTCCAGCGTCTTTCAAAAATCGCTGCGATTCGATGTGATTAGAGTTTATCACAGCGCCTGTCAATGTATGGCTCTCGCTGTTTCAATCTCGCGCTATCGAAGTCCATATCCGGCACCCACATGCACGAATCGTCCACGCACCGAATCCTTCAAACTCTCGAGCTACATGCCTCGCGATACATGCGGTCACTGATTGTCTCTTGCCGATCGATAATCGCGGGCGTTTGGCATGACTCTGCTCTTCCAGAGATTCTATGAGCTTGTGACATCGTTGTTCCCATGCGACGTACTCTTCTCTTATTATTAAGAGGTATTCAGCTGGGCCGCTTGCTCTATTAAATCGCGCTCTATGTTATCGCTTGCGTTGATAAATGACGCGGTGTGTCTAAATCTTTTCATTTTATCATTTACTTGGTTACATAACATTTGTTATCACATTACATTGATGATAATGTCACCGCTCGAAAATATTGTGACATGTCATACTATGTCGAATGTTCGTGAAAAATCTGATCACGTGGCATGTATACTATTTGACAATGTTGCATTTATATCAAATCGCATTGATGTCAACGCGAAACATGTGACATGTTTTGATTTGTCGTGACTTCCTTGAAAAATCTTTGATTACTAAATCTAATAAAACTGTAGACGTTTGCGAAATTGCTGTTTTATTAAATTACATTAATGTCATCGTGAGACGCGTCAAATAACAAATACTATGCGGCAAACTCCTAACGTAAGATTTATGATAATAATTCAAATATTGAATGTGAATTATTACACTACAAATAATAGTACATAGTATAAGAAAAATAAACGAATATTTAAACTGTATGTCTCAGTGTTTGAAATTATTCATTCCTTCCGTCTTGGCGATATTTACTCGTTCTTTTCCTTCCTACCTTCTTCGTAGTATCATATTACATGTGCCGGCAGCATCATCGCAATCGATGATATCATTGCGTCTGACAATATCGCTGCACTCGCTTTAAAAGCATTGTTTGAGATCGTTAATTAGTAAAAAAGTAATAATTCTTTCGTTCGATTAACAGTAATTGTTGTTAGACGCATGCATGAAATGAGTTTATAAATTCATCTCTAGCATGATCTTAATTCTCGCTAAAGCTACAATTTGTGGTTTTTTTCATTTCAAATTAATTCATTACACACACACACACAGACAACGGCAATGGACCATCGAAGGTTCGAGAACAATTCAATCACGCGCGCGAGCGCAACGCTCCGACGAACACGTCACGCGCAGCCACCAATCTCACGCGCGAATTTTTTCTGTCGCGCATGACTGTTACGTCGAACATCGAAATTAGAAAAGAAGGCGCCAATCAATTTTATACAACAAATGCCACACAAAAATTACAATTGTGGCAAAATTCTATTGGATTTTATCAAGAAGAGAGCCCAGGCTACGAAGGCAATATATGCATCGATCGTCGCCGATCTCTCTCTCTTAGTGTTCAGAGTTCTCGCTATTATATCGTGTCGAAAAACCACCATGAAAAAAAACCGCCAAGTAAAACCGCTGTAAGGAAGATTCCTTCGAGAACCATCGAGAAAATCGTCGCGATTTTCTATTACTTCTATTATTAAGATAATTCGGAAAAGGTGAATGTATCGAATATTCTAATTATTTATGTGTACTGAATTTGTGGTTGTAAAATTTGAAGTAAAATCTTTAGTCCAACTATAAAGAAACGGAGTTCTCTTCACTGTCGTGCGTTATATCAGCCGTGTGCCGTCCTCTCACTTTAATCTTTACGCGCGGTGCATTCCCGCACATTTCTGGTCCTTCGAGCCGGATTTTCGCCGGCAACCGCAGTGTCGGATGCGTCGCATTCAGTTTGCTAGTGCTGAAAAGGAAGAGTGAGTGATAAGTGAGGATCTGCAAACTTTGCTGATGGCTCAGAGCGACATTCACGGTCGCATGGCTCGGTCAGTATCGAATCTGAAAAAGCTCGACGCAGCAAGCATTACGCTGCACGCTGCCGAGACTCGCATTGTTCTTCTAGATCGATTGTGGGCGAAATTTGAGGCTCAGCATGAGCTCATCCGAGCTCACCTCAAAGAGGCATTCGACGAAAGCGAGTACAGCTCAACCGGATTTGCTGACTTAGCTGACGAGATAACGTACGTCGAACAACGAAGCCTCCTCAACGACTATGTTCAGAAATTCAAGGCGAAGGAACCGAATTCAATCTCCAAATCAGAAGGTGATAATGAGTCTTCCGGAAGAACGTCTCTGCCTCGCCTAAAGATTCGTTCCTTCTCTAGCACATTCGAAGGCTGGCCTACATTCCGAGACATCTTTCAATCTATTATCGGAGACAATTCATCAATCTCAGCAGTCGAGAAATTTCATTACTTGAAGTCTTGTCTGAAGGGTCCTGCTGAGAAACTGATTCAATCTTTAACAATGATCGGAGACAACTATTCACGCGCATGGGCTCTGCTGAGTAAGCATTACGAAAATAAGAGAGAGTTATTGCGCTCCAATTTCTCCACTTTTATCGCCGTGGCTAAGATGAAGAGCGACACCGCGGAGGAGCTCAACCGCATCTACCACGCCGTGACCAGTGTAATCAACGGGAGAGCATCGACAGGCCTATCGACTTGCATGGCTTTGATCTGTTTAACCACCTTGTCATCAAACTCTTCGATCCAGAAACTCGCCTGGAGTGGGAGTCACTCTCAAGCGCCTCGAATGACGTGCCAACTCAAGAGGCGCTGGTGAACTTTATAACCAAAAAGGCACTTACACTCAACACCGCCAAGCCAAAATCTCTCAAGGTCTCCGAGGACCCGCCACGATCTGCAAAGTCGCACCACATCAAGAGACACACCGAATCTCCACAGTGCGTCCTGTGTAAAGGCAAGCATTACGTGATGGTGTGCGAAGGATTCAAGAAAAAATCCGCTGTTGACAGCAAGGCCGTCGCCGAAACTCATAGACTATGCTTCAACTGTCTCGGCTCTCATACAATCGCGAAATGCCAGTCTACGACGTGTATAACGTGTAAATCTCGCCACCATTCAATGTTGCACGACGCGTACGTTTCATCAAAACCCCAAGAGGTCAGCTCACTGTCGGCGGTGCGCTGCGACAACAACCACAAGGCGATTTTGCTCGCAACTGCGAGAGTTTCCATCGCTGACCGTCACGGCAACCGGCACATCACGCGCGTGCTCATCGACCAAGGTTCGGAAGTTTCCTTGAATTCGGAGGCACTGGTCCAGCGCCTGCGTCTGCTACGCTCTCGATCCGCAGTCGAAATCCTTGGCATCAGCGGCAAAAGTTCCGGGCCTAGCAGACGAAAGGTGACACTCAACGTAGCCTCGTTAACCACGGAGATCAACTTAACCGCCAGAGCCTTCATTCTGCCACGTCTGTCGCTTTACTAAGGCGCCAAGATCAATACAGAGTGACCGCACTTGAAGGGGCTCCAACTAGTTGATCCGCAGCAAACGATTCCATTGAGCTACTGTTTGGAGCGGAAGTATGCTCAATCATCCTCCAAAATGGTCTTCGCAAAAGAGGCCTCCAAGCTCCTATTGCTTAGAAAACTCTGCTCGGCTGGATCCTGTCAGGAGGCTGCGACCAGGTAACCAACTCGACGGAGCGCCACTCGCTTCAGTGCACCGCTGATCATGAGCTAGCCGAGCTCGTGCACCACTTTTAGGAACAGGAGAGAGAGACGCTCCTGCCGCTCTCACGCCAAAGGAACAACAATGAGAAGATATTTTTGCACTGCAGCATCTACGTACTGTCGAAGGACGATACGTGGTATGACTTTCGCATCTCCGCCTACGACGCTAGTTGAAACTCGAGAGCCTGTTGAACGACTCTTGACCGCCATGGAGCGACGCTGTGAGTGAGACTCATGATTCGGAGACCTCTACCGCGCCTTCCTGAAGGAATACGAGGTCTTAGATCACATGAAATTGGCACGAGAACCTCCGAATTCCAGTGAGGGTCGATGCTACCTTCCTCATCACGGCGTGCTCCGAGAACCCAGCACCACTACCAAGCTCAAAGTTGTCTTCAACGGATCGCAGCGTACAAGGTCCGGTGAGTCACTCAATACTCATCTTCTGGTCGGTGCCAATCTACTGCCACCCCTCGCGAACGTACTTCTGCGGTGGCGGTGGCATCGTTACGCGCTTGTAACTGACATCGAGAAGATGTATCGCCAAATTCTCGTTCATCCAGAAGATCAAAATCAATGTATTCTCTGGTGACACAACGTTAATAAGCCGATACGCGAATATACTCTGAAGACAGTCACTTACGGTCTCACGTACGCGCCATTTCTCGCCATCCGCGCTCTTCGTTAACTCGCCGATGACGAAGGAGCTCAACCCGCGAGGCGCAGATGCGTTACGACACGACTGCTACGTCGACGACATCGTAACCGGAGCACATTGCAAAGCCGACGCTATCGCTCTACAAATCGAGCTCCGCAACCTCTGCATGGCGGGCGGGTTTTCTCTGCAAAAATGGGCCGCTAACCGCCATGAGTTTCTCCGCGACATTCCGCCCGAGCACTGCCTCACCAGAGACTCGCTATCGTGGGAACAAGAGTATCACTCAACTCTGGGATTGCGCTGGTATCCGACTAGTGACGAATTCGCCTTCACTGTTCTTCCTCGCACCGTCGTCACTTTCACGAAGAGAAGCTTGCTGGCTGCCCGACTCTTCGACCCGCTCGGATGGCTGGCTCCAGTAACAATTCAGGCGAAAATCTTAATCCAATCTGCCTGGCTGCAGCAGTTAGACTGGGACGCACCGTTGCCGTCAACCATCTGTGAAATGGAAGCGGCTCTGAGAGGAACTTCCACTTCTCGAGAAGTTCAGAGTCGACCGCTGGCAGTGACACGAGCTCTCATCTCGAGCTACACGGCTTCGCAGACGCGTCCGAGAGAGGTTACGCCGCTGTGGTGTACCTCCGCATCGCCTCAAACATCAAACAAAGACTCGCTTACTAATGACCAAAAGCAAGGTCGCGCCGATTAAACTTGTATCTCTCCGCAACTCGAACTCTGCGCCGCCGCCTTACTTTCAAGTATGCTCGTGCACACGCGCTCTGTGTTAAAATTAGCTACAACGCCAGTTAACCTTGTGGTCAGATTCCAAGGTCACACTCCATTGGATTCAGGGTCACGCCTTTCGCTGGAAAACGTACGTGGCCAATAGAGTATCTCGGATCCAACAGCAACTTCCTGAAGCTTAATGGCGCCATGTCCCAGGCAAGGACAACCCCGCCGACTGTGCCTCCCGAAGATTGACACCACGCGAGCTCCTCGGTCATCCCTTGTGGTGGACGGGTCCTGCATGGCTATGCAGGAATCCGACAGAATGACCAAGCGGAGACAAGGAGCCCATCAAGGACATTCCGGAGCAACGGGCCATTATGATGATGCTCATCGCAGTCATCAGGAACAACTACGAGCCTGAAGAGCTCCTCAGGTTCTCATCATTGCATCGACTCCTGAGAGTAACTTCTTGATGCTTACGTTGGCGCCGCCGCCGCTGCCCAGTCAGATCTGCGGACAAGGAGCACCACTGGTCAACACTTCTCCCTGCTGAACTCGACACAGCACTCCTGCAATGGATTCGCACAGTGCAGTTGTTGCATTATCCGGAGGAAATGACCGCAATCACGAATAAACGCTGTCTTCCAAGACTCAGTCACCTGCGAGCCCTCAGCCCGTACATGGACGACCACGGAATCCTACGAGTCGGAGGACGCCTCACGCTGTCCTTCGACGAGCGGCATCCCCTCATCGTACCTCCAAGGTCATAGCTTGCTCACGCTCACGCGCTTGCTGGTGGAAGCCTACCATCACTGTACTCTTCACGGAGGGGTTCAGTTGACCCTGAACCTGGGGATGCTTCGACTCCGGTTCTGGATTCCACAAAGCCGAGCTGTGGTCAAGCGATGGCTGCACCAGTGCGTGACGTGCAGGGAGGGCTGTCACTCCGCAACCTCAAATGAAAAACCTTCCTCCAGGAAGAGTGACTCCTGCATGGCCATTTCTCAGAGTGGGCATCGACTACGCCGGGCCTATTTTTATCAGGACGAGCAAAGGGCATGGTCACAGCGCTCACAAAGCCTTCATTGCTGTTTTTGTCTGTTTTAGCTCCAAAGCAGTTCACCTTAAGTCTGTTTCAGATTATATCACCGACGCTTTCCTGGCGGCCCTCCGCCGCTTCACATCTCGCCGAGGGCTTTGCACGGACATCTACTCCGACTGCGGCACCAATTTTTCAGCGTCGACAGACAACTTCGAGAGATGCTCCGAGCTTCCTCCTCAGAAGGACGACAAATCGCACACGTCGCCACATCAGAAGGAATCCGGCACTTTAACCCCCCTTTGGCACCACACTTTGGTGGTCTTTAGGAAGCGGCCGTGAAGTCAGCCAAGTACCACCTGCGCAGAACCATCGGCGAAACCAGACTCACCTTCGAGGAGATGAGCACCCTGCTTGCACAAGTAGAGGCATGCATGAATTCCCGGCCCATGCATGCCCTCTCAGACGACTCCGACGACCTTACGGCTCTGACACCGGGTCACTTGCTCATCGGGACACCACTGCTGGCCATCCCCGAGCCATCATTGTCTGAAGAAAGAGAAAATTTAATCTCTAGGTGGCAACTCATCCAGCGAATGCGAGACTTTTGGTAGAGATGGTCACGCGAGTACTTGCATACTCTGGCTACCAGACCGAAATGAACCAAGGAAGCCTTGTCACCACGCATCGGATCGCTGTGTATCATCCGCTCCGAAATCTCACCGCCTAACAAGTGGCCACTGGCACGAATCACGCAGCTACATTCTGGAGACGACGGCGTGGTGCGAGTGGTCACACTCAAAACGGCCTCATCCGAATTGATTCGTTCTCTAATCAAATTAGTGTTATTGCCAGAGGATGCCAATGCGTTCACGATGCTCGCACGATAATGCGCCGAACGAAAAGAGGAGCAGGAATCAATCCCTTGCATGTCCGTGAATTGTTGCTTTAATTTTATTCTGTTATATAACTCTCGTTCACGGTTCAAGCTCTTCCACGGATGCACTTATCGTAAAGTGCCGCGTGTCTCCTGTAAGCGTTCGCTATCAATTATTGTAATCTCGATTCGTTTGTCGCGTCGCAAGTATTTAGTACGTGTGCACCAACGTGTTGTGTCGTGCACACATGAACTCAAGTTGAAAGTTCGGGACAGCAGGTACAACGAAATTATCAACCGCGTAAATCAAATGTTCGCATTCTCAAAATTTGCAGTTAATCGCTTTCGATCAAATAAGCAACGCCCGAGGTCACTTCTATGCGCATATCGTTACGGAGATGACGAGGCGAGCGGGAATGTTTGAGATCGTTAATTAGTAAAAAAAGTAATAATTCTTTCATTCGATTAACTAATTGTTGTTAGACGCGTGCATGAAATGAGTTTATAAATTCATCTCTAGCATGATCTTAATTCTCGCTAAAGCTACCAATTTGTCGTTTTTTTTCCATTTCAAATTAATTCGTTACACACAGCCAACAGCAACAGACCATCGAAGGTTCGAGAACAATTCAATCACGCGCGCGAGCGCAGCACTCCGACGAACACGTCACGCGCAGCCACCAATCCAACGCGCGGATTTTTTATTGCGCATGACTGTTACGTCGAACGTCGTTAGAAAAGAATCCGAGGCGCCAATCAATTTTATACAACAAATTCCACGCAAAAATTACAATTGTGGCAAAATTCTATTGGATTTTATCAAGAACAGAGCCCAGGCCACGAAGGCAATATATGCACCGATCGTCGCCGATCTCTCTCTCTCTTAGTGTTCAGAGTCTCGCTATTATATCGTGTCGAAAAACCGCCGTGAAAAAAAACCGCCATGTAAAATCGTTGTAAGAAAGATTCCTTCGAGAACCGCCGAGAAAATCGCCGCGATTTTCTATTACTTCTATTACTAAGATAATTCGGAAAAAGTGATTGTATCGAATATTCTGCGATAATTATTTATGTGTACTGAATTTGTGGTTGTAAAATTTGAAGTAAAATCTTTAGTCCAACTACAAAGAAACGGAGTTCTCTTCACTGTCGTGCGTTATATCAGGCGTGTACCGTCTTCTCACTTTAATCTTTACGCGCGGTGCATTCCCGCACAAGCATTATTAGAATATAATCGAATAAGTACAAAATAAAAAATATATATTTATATGTATATATTTTGCGTATGAGAATAAATAAAAGGAGTTACATAGGAAGTTGCAATGAGAGAAAAGATCGTAAGTTTAGAATGCACATGAGTTGCAACGGGCGGCATAACGTATCGAGAGAAAGATGGTAAGTATACGGCAAATATGTATATGAGATAGAGCGCACGGCTGCGGCGGCGGCGGAGGTGCTGATCAATATCTCAACATTTGATAGCCGGATGCTCTATACACAACAAAGGCAACTGCCTCAGAACTTATTATGTCGATTTTTTCGCGGCAACATTGATTCATTTGTTTGATTCACTTTTGATTCATTTTTGACATTTTATTTTATATACACCGACTGCCATAGATAAATCGCGGACAGTCTCATTACAGCGAGAATGCTTTTCAGCGTCAGTCTTGTTCACGTCTTTAGTCTTGTGAAACCATTCGAGCGGGGTCGAACCCTCTCGTCTCAGGTGTTGCATCACCTCGAATATATTTTTGAAAAGCGTTGCCGGCTTCGACAGTGCATTGCTTATCCGAAGTCCCCAAAGTCTCTTCATTCGTCTCGGCGCGCGGTCATGCGGCGCGGAAGCATCATAGTCGCAAATCTAATGTTTGGGGGGGGGGGAGCGCCACGCTATTTTCGTTTGAATTATATCATTTTTTTAAGAATATATTCTGTATTCGCCCGGTTCGAGATGGCCGGTGCCTTGCATTCAATTTTCCTTAGTTTATATTTCGAAGACCATCAACGGTCAAGTCCAGCTAGTTCAATTGCGAAGCCAATTAAAGGAGAAAAAGAAGAAGAAGTTGTCCACGTCTTATCTGAGCCCGGATTCATCAGTTGTATTTAAGATATGTGATAAAATGAAATTCAGAGAACTATAAATTTGAAAAAAATGATGTGGAGGATATCCTCCTCATGGAGGCTGGCGAAATTGAGGAAGAGAATGTCTATGCGGCGAAGATGCTCCAACCGAAGAAGAAGAGGAAGTCGAGCATGAACTCGACGAAAGCCGAGTCCCGATTATTAATTTCACATCTTGTACGGGTGATGAATTGATCGAGTTCATGCTCAACTTTTTAACTAATGAGAAATTATTACACTTTTGTGTAATATACTTTGCTGTGATGATGGCAGAGGCTGAGGAAGAGACAGAGACGGCAAAGATTGCCGCTTGGACCGAAGAGTCCAAGACTGTGGATGGGGGAGATGGATCTGGAGGAGAACGATTAGATGACGGCTATGGAGAAAGTAGTGGGGGATGCGTATCAGATAAGCATTTTGCATTTTTACTTCTTTTATTTGCGCAGCATTTTTACATTTTTACTTCTCTACACGCTCTCTCACTCTATCCCCTCCCATCCAACAAATTTCTCTCACGATCGCGACGCCAGCGCCTCTTAATGTAGCCAGACGGCTGTATCCGTGGTCCAGAATCCCCTATAATTATTGTTTTGATCTCCTAATATTACACAGAAGTAGTAAAGCAAGGCGGGTTCTAACCCATGGGGACTAGAGGGGNCGTAAACATAAGATCCCGGTCCTTATTTTTTGTCGTCACCCGCCGCTCTCTCCAAAAATGCATCGGTAATAAAGGCTTGCACGTTAGAGAAAGATAGAACGTGCGACGGAGTAACGTGCTATGAGTGAAGAAAGGATGGAAGAATCAATAAAGTACAAGTTTCTTTTTTTTTACGACACAGTTTTTTCAATACAGTTTTTCCTGGCGCATCGAGACAAAGGATGGGAAAATACATATATAATAATGCGAACAAAAATTTTTTATTCACATCTTATTACATTGGTTTTCGTACTTATTAAAAATTAAAGCTAATAATTCGCAATCGACGAGCTGATGTCCATTGAAGATGTCGCTATCACGTATAATGTTCTCAAATGTGATGTTGGAGAATCGCATATACTTGACATCAACCGTATCAACGAGTCGAGCTAATCGTTCGAACGTTACATCGATACACCCGTTAAAGTCAAACATACGGCGTAGCGTCGTTTCGGTCATCGTAATGCGTATGGATGAAGAATCGAGACGTACGAGCGTAGCATCGTTCAGCATGCAAACACTGACGGTTAGCGGTCCAACGCTTATAAAACTATCCTTGTATTCGTTTCGAAACATCTTGTAAATATTCCATCGCTGCTCGTAGAGGTTCTTCCACGTTTCGAGAGACAGATAATTCGTGTCCGCGATGATCTCCAAGGGCAACCTCCACGTAACTCAGTGGGCCAACATTGATTCCAATTTCCAAAAATTTGTAGCCCGTATTCGTCAGATCGTAACGTCTGCTCAGTAAACGCACCGTACGATGCTCCGTATTGTGTACATACATAATGTTAAAAAACGTTTCTTTTATGTATAGAACGTTGAAACTTACATGTTATATTCCTTCTTCACATCGTACGATGCACTGCTCTCTTTAGCGAAGTACATTTTTTCAACCGTTCGTACAAGCGGGTATCGCAAGATTGATTGCATCCGCATAAATTGTAACGTATATGATAATACTTCTGGAATCGATGAGAGAAGGCAGGTCAACAAAAAATAAGGACCTATGTTTACGTAATCAATAGCGCTGGGACTTTTCCCCCGCCTTCCCCCGTTACAAGTATCCCCCGCGCCTACGAATACCCCCCACGTCCCGCACTCTCCTTTAGCCCTGCAAGATTCTCAAATCTTGCACCATAATATATGTTTCAATTCCTGTTATATATTTCAATTCCTCCTACAATATTGCAGCGATATTACAGCGCAATCTGCAATATTGCAACATTTTTGCAATATTACTGCAAGTTTCTGTACTGTATCGAAAATATTTTATTGATTAATTTTAAAATATTATCACATTTTTCAATTTAATAAATAATACTTTTTAATCGAATGTGTTTTACGAAAAAATATGTTTAATCAATGTTATTATAAAATCAGTGTATTATAAAATAAAAGTTTCAACATGTAATGATTCATAAATAAGCGATTATTAAGAAAATTATGACGCCTATTAAGCCTGTGTATTTTTTGTGTAATAAAACAAAATACTGAACTGATAAAATACAACAATGAATTCTTCTTTAATGAATGGTAATCTTTCTAGGTTATACAACAGAGATACAAGAATTTGGGTCCCTTAACTTTTCATGAATTTGGAGTTGCCACTTTATTCTTCACATGCGTATTTCTTTGGATATTTCGCAAACCTGGTTTCGTCGTTGGATGGTCAGAAGTGCTTACTGCTGTGTTAGTACTTTAAAATTATAAAATATATTATTATGTATACATGAGTGCTATGCAAGTATTCTAAAAATTAATAAACGTACAGAGATCTCAGAGATTCAGTGCCCGTGATATTCGTCTCCATCCTGATGTTTTTCATCCCAAAGGATCCTAGCTTCATATATAGTTATAGTCAAAATCGTAAGGAATGATAAAAATTTTGTTCAAAACCTCAAAACGCTGATAATAATAATTCTAAGTATTATCAAGTCATAATTACTAACATAGAAATTTATTTGTTTTAATGAAATAAGCTCAAAAATAAAATTTGTGTAATAAAAGTAAAAGCTTTATTAAAATTTTTATTTTCATTTTATTTATATATCTCCTCATAGAACATAGAAACTGAGTATTGCAATGTAATGATTGCAGAGACGTTGCAAAGATTTTTTTGCAATATTACTTTAATAATGTTGCATTAATATTTCAAATATATTATGAAAAGTAATTTTCTATCGCTCACCCGCGAATAATACGCAGCATCACTACTAAATAGACTCGGGAGAATTCTAGTTCTCGTAAATAAAGAAATTATACAGGATAAAATAGAAGGCACAGTCTATAATGAGATTTTTTTTCTTACATTCTAACAAAATAGTTTCTTAATAGAATGCCAAAATTAGAGGCTAAAAATAAATGGGATGTATTGTAACAGTATAATTTTTAGTTCTTTTATGTAAAAATTAATCTAGAAGTATACGTATGATAATTTCAGAAGTTACACAGTAGCAAAACGTCTTAATATAAAATGGCATTTAAAAATTATCAGGAACATCAAAATGTATAATGTAATATAGCTGAAATATATTGTATTACAATATTTTTAAAAACGGATATTTTACTGCTGCAATGAGCAATACTACAACAATCTGCAACTTTACAACGTTTTTATAATGTTGCAATCTTACAACGAAATATTTCTGCAATGTCTCTGCAAACTGTCTACAGCATATAGATCAAAGTATGAAATCACAAATTTTTCTTAAGACATTGTTTGCACTTGCATCTATGATTATATTCAAAATTACAAAATTCGCAGCTGCTAAAAGACCAAGAAGATCTTCAGAAGGTTTGATTACGTGGAAAATAATCGAGACTAAAATGCCATGGAGTCTAATGTTTCTATTGGGTGGCGGTTTCGCAATCTCAAGAGGAAGTGTAGCATCAAGTATGGCAAAACGAATCGGTGAAGCTCTAGTACCACTCCGTCATTTACCACCCATTGTATTACTTGGTATTGTGTGCTTCTTTGAAGGTTTTCTAACAGAGTTTACCTCAAATGTGGGAGTAGCAAATATCACTCTACCAGTGATAGCGCAGATGGTAAATTATATTCGTATATATTAAAAAAAAATATGAAGTGCCTTACATCTAATAAGCACTTAAATAATTTAAAAACAGAAAGTTTTTTTGAAAAATTAGTTCCAAACATAAATTATTTATATTTGTAAAAAAAGTAAGATTATTTATATTTGTAAAAAAAGTAAGAAAATTTAAATCGAACAGGATGAAACAAACAGGATGATAAAACTTGAGTATATTGTATTAGTAATAATTAATAATTATATTACGTTTCGACCATAATTTAGATTATTTTCAACGTAACAAAGAAATAATAACAAAAAATATTGAGCATTAAATTGTTACGTCCAAACCCTTGAAAATTTGGTCAAGGAGACAATGAGGGAGAATGGAGAGAGTGTGGAAGGACAGTTAGACTCAATCTCACAGGTATACGCGCGGAGGCGAACACCCGTGAGTCGTACGCACCTTTTCAGTCCCGGAATATGAGTCAACGTCCGAAGGGACGCTATGACACCTGTTCCGCTGGACAGTGCGAACGTCGGTCCTACTTTTTGGGTCAAGGAACTTAATCCTTTTGACCCGGGACTGGACCTCGTGCGATCTCAGGTATTCGAGGGAAGTGAATGCGAGAGGTGATTTTAATAAAAGACAGGGGAACATCTTAAGTTACATTTATTAATAAAATGAAAAATAATAATAAACAAAGGGTTTTGTACATTATAAACTTCTCTTTACATAAAAAATATATACTATAGCTTATGGATGTATGCGTGTATGTGTATTCATGCACAATGAATGTGTTTTTCCATGCGGGAAAACGCGGGGTGGACTGTAAATAATTATGACTTACTTAGTAGTTGTCCCCAAGATATCGAGTAAGTTCTAGGCGAGTGGCCAAGGAAATCCGTCGTCAGCGAAGAGCGTCCGAAGGGCAGTTGCCGTGGCGTATGGCTTCATTTGCGATTTGGTTACAAGTTCGCACTCGGACGGGATCGCGAACTGGCGTGATTAGCGCGGGTTATAATAATTTTCGGATTGCCCGAGACAATAAGTAACTGAGCGCGAACTTCACTGACGTGGACTGAATGGTTTAAAATTCTGTACTGACGCTCTGCGCTTCCGCGGAACCTTTATATCCCGAAAAAAGGTGTTGTCCCCTTTGTCTAGGATGCAAAAGTTAGTTGCAATGTCACGCGGGATTTACGATTTTTATAACGTTCTATCATTGTTGATCTAAAGTACATAGAGTAGTTTCGAGAAGAAGAGAAAGTGATGTATGGTTTTCCTTAAAGAGCCAAGATTGCTCCGAAACGGATGACGAATTCTGTTATTCTCGCGGAACGTAATTTATGGCTAAATAAACAGATGGTTATCGTGCACAAATAGGTTTATGTGCAGGGCTATCATTGTCTGTTTTTAGATAACGCTCCCGTGGGAAGTTATCCTATGCGATTTTTTAAGTGCAACGTGGCGCCTGTTTTCTAAAATGAAATTGTTAGTCAGTCTCGGATGACAAAGCTTAGATTTTCTATTGCGTGACCTCGGTGGATTTATAATGTCTTTTGCAATCTTATCTCTTTTAGGGCCTACATTAAGGTTGTTATTCCTTCCGGATTGGCATTTACGACTTTTCGCGGAGCCTGTCCGGTCTTTCTTTTCAATTCTGTCAGATCGTTATCAGAAGGCTCCACTCGAGTCTCGCAGACGCCAACCATAGTCGCGACGTGGAGCCGAAGGAAAAAAAAATCGTGGCGTCTGTAGAACGTAACAAAATTAAGTTTTAATATAATAGAAATATATAATAGAAATATATAAATTTTAATATAATATTAGATGCTTGAATTAATTGTCGCTGTTTTTCTTACAAAATCTCATGTTTATTTCATCAAAAAAGTACCTAATATTTTAATCACAATATTGCCCATCGAAAACTACAACTTTTTCCCATTTTTCGGATAACAAATAGATTCAGCGGTAGAAAAATTCGGGTTCTTTCGAAGCGATCCAGTCATCGAGCAATTTTTTAATATCTTCGAAATAACTAGAGTGCTGCTCAGAAAGACCGCATTGACCGAAACAAATGGTAATATGAAGGAGTAATGTCTGGTGAATAGGGCGGGTGGGGTAAAACATCCCATTCAAGTGCCTCCAAAATTTCCTTCACTTCTGCAACATGTGATCTAGCGTTGTCATAAAAAAGAATAACTTTGTCATGTCTTTTAGCGTATTGCGGGCGTTTTTCTTTGAGTGGTCGAATCAAATTGAATAATTAACGTCGGTAGCTTTCAGCATTGATGGTTTGACTCGATTGCAGCAGCTCATAGTACATTACACTGACTTGATCCCATCAAATGCATAGTATGCACCTACTTTCCATGAATATCCTGTTTTGGTATTGATATTGATGATTCTTACGCTTAGGGTTATCGTAACAAATCCATTTTTTATTGCCAGTCACAATTCAATGCAAAAATGACTTCCGTTTTTGTCTTTGAAGCAGCAATTCACAAATGGCTAAACGTTTCGTAATGTCTCTTTCTCTCAATTCATGTTGGACTCAGTTTCCTAGCTTCTGGATCATTCCCATTGCTTTTGAACGTTTGCTAATGGTAGACTTATCGACATTTAATGTTTCCGATAACTCTTTGAGAGTCTGATAATCTTCTTGAAGTAATGCCTCCAATTCTCCATCTTCAAACTTTTTCAGCTAACTAGCCCGTTCTTTGTCATTCACGTCAAAATTGTTGTTTTGGAATCTTCTAAACCAATCTCTGCAAGTTGTTTTAGATAGAGCATGCTCCCCATAAACATCCACTAGTAAACGATGACTTTCAGCAGTAGATTTCTTGAGATTAAAACAGAAAAGTAATGCTTCCCGCAAATGTTCTTTTTTTGGTACGAAACCCGACATTTTTAATGAGATAAAAAATTGTGTTCTTTGTATCCGATCAAATGTTACATACTGATTATTAAAACCTATTGATAGTACTTTTATATATATTAGCAATCTCTTCGGCCATGTTGAAATAGCACAAATAATGACCTCTCCCTGTTAATAGCGAGAATCAAACACCTAATATAAATGAGGCTCTTTGTAAACCCGAAAATACGTCACAACCATAAAGTCAGAAATAATCATTCTTGAATAAATCTTCAACCGTGTATTATATTAAAATATGTATCAGAATACATATTTCGGTATTCAGATAAAACTAAACATTAAATGTATAATAAAATATCTCAGTTTAATTTACAATTCATAAGCTATTCAAAAACTTACATAATAAAAAATTTTTTGAACTTTTACAGTAATATTATGACATTTGGAATTTTTCTGTAATTGCTAAAAAATGAATACTTTTTAGGAGTGTCAAAAAGGTTGTTTTGAAAGTTCAAACTTAATTGAAAGAAAACTTGGATGACAAAGAAATTTACACTAAAATGGTGAAATACCTGATTAATAAGTTAACTAATGATGTTCGTGAATTGCTGCTAAGATAGAAGAATAACAATTTTATTAATTCATCAACTTAAAAATTATACTGTAGAGGGTAATTGTCCGAGAGTGTATACATTGTACATAATACATTATATAGTACATAAACAGAACTGTCCATTGAGGATAATAATATCGTCTATCGATAATACTTTATATCTTTTGGCAACTTTTCTACATGATATCTCAAAAAATGTACCCAAATCATTTAGTAACACAGACAACAGTTTCCAATTAGTACAGAAACTGAAAGGGATGATTCGAAACGGATTACGTTTTAATTTAAACGTTATTCCCTTATTCACAAATATTCCTATTAATTTGGCCGTTGAGTATTGAAAAATACATAAAATTTTTTCATGAATGTAGTGAACATTCTGAAAGAAGAATTTATATCCGTTGTTCAATTAGTGCTTGATTCGACTTATTTTTGCTTCGATGGTAGTTTTAATCAGCAGTTTTGGTATTCCTATGGAATCCCTTCTTTCCCCGATTGTGAAGAATTTGATTATAAAGGATTTAGAAGCTAAAGCACTGGAGACCATTAGTATGTATCTTCCGTTTTATTACCGGTATGTTGATGACAGTTCCTAATAACTTACAAGGGACATTTCACAACTGTTCAGCATCGATTTGATTTTCCATGAAATATGTTGTTAAACACAAAAATCTAAAAGACACGTATTTTTTTATACATGTACTAACTCATGTTTAAGGGTCCATGTTTGACTCTTTTGAAGAAAAATAGTATTTCTTTTTCGAGATGAATATCGTTGGTAGTATAAAAGAAGGAAAAAAATTTTTTAACAAAAATTATATGATTTAAGAGTAGGTACTTTAAAGTTGTGAAGAAAACAATTTTTTTGTTTAACAATGTAACGCCATACACACTACCCACAGTTTTTCAAATTTTTCAAATATTTTCTGCAAAATTAAAGATTATTTTTTTCCGAATTTGACCATTTATTAGAAGAATGTGATTTAACTTTGAGAGTTTTGTAAGACATAGCACCTAATGTCAGTGTTGTCGTTGACATTCCAATCACAGCTATTGTTTCTTAACGCTTTATTGTTATTCCATGATATTTAGTCGTTTATTAACAATAGACGCAAAAACATCGAGTTTATACTATTTAAAAAATGAAGCTTTGTAAAAAGCATTTTCGATATGCGTTGCTTTTGTTTTTTAATTAGAAGAAAACAATAGCTGAAGATCATAGAATTCTAATAGAACTTATGTTGCTCCATCAATTAAAACATGTGAATATTGGTTCAGACGATTCAAAAGTGATCATTTCATTGTTGACGACAAGGATCGTTCAAAACAATCAAAAAAACTGAAAAGCAGATTTGCAAGCATTATTGAACGAAAATCCAGCACAATCCACTTCAGAACTTGCCAGAGAATTAAATATGTTGATCGTATAATTAAATTTTAAATGATATGGGTAAGATTCACAAAAAAGGAAAATGGGTTTCACAGTTATCGGAAAATGCCATTACGAACATTATGAACATTTGCATTTCGTTCAATTCAAACAAAAAAAGAAGAGCTTTTTGTATTAAATTGTTACTGTAGATAAAAAATGGATCTATTTTGATAATCCCAACGAAAAGAATCATTGTTGAACTGGGTTAATCCAAGCTAACCAGCAAGATTTACCTCGCGTAATATTCACGGTTCAAAAGTATTGCTGTGTATTTAGTGGAATCAAGAAGGTATTGTATACTACGAACTATTTAATCGAAAAAAAATTATCATCGCTGATCGCTATCAATAACATTTATATAAATTGAAGCAAGCATTAGACCAAAAACAATCTCCAGTTGCAAGTAAACGACGCAAAGTGATCCTTCTTCATGACAATGTTCGACCTCATGTTGCATTATCAGTGAAGCAAATGTTATTAGAGCTGAAATAGGAAGTCTACCGCATCCTGCGTGTTCTCCAGACATTATTCCATCTGATTTTCACTTGTTGCGGTCGATGCAACATGTTCTGGAGGATACACATTTTCATAATTTTGAAGATTTATGAAAATTTGTTGAAAATTGGATCAATTCCGAAGAAGAATCTTTTTATTACTGTGGAATCAATCTTTTGCCAGAAAAATGGGAAAAAGTTATACAAAATAAAGGAAAATATTGATCAAGATTATCTTATTTAAATAAATCAGTTTTTGAGAAAAAAAAATCTCAAAACTAAATCGTACTCTTAATATTATTCGAATAAAATTATATTTATGTTTAACTCTTATAGAAGTTTAACTCTTATAAGCATTCATTCTTTGATTTATATAGATTATCTATATATGTATATTATCTATTCATTTATATACGTCATCTATTCACCTATTATGCTTATTAATCTCATTATTTGTGTTATCTATTTACTTATATATTTATCCATTCCTCTATGTATGATATATATTTATTTGTCTACTTTATCTATTTACCTATCAACTTTATGTTTTCCCGCAACTACTCTTTACATGCCTTTATGTTATATTAGTATTGAGTTATGATTTCTTTTCACTGTTAATATTAATGAAATTATTGTGAGTTAAATCGATTTGTCACTGTAATAAGTAACGTATCATAAATTCATCTATATAGAATGATTATTGTAGGGCGTAAAAACTTAGTTATTTCATGATACATACGTGTAGAGAGATAATAAAGCATGTTGTATAGCAAAATACAAGTGCTTTACTTTTGTATTCTTTATTTAGTTTGTTGTCTTGTATATCCCTGTTTAGGATATACGGCATTTTTAGCGGACGGGATTTATGCCAAAACATATAATACAAAATGCGCAGATTGAATTCAATGCACTAAACGCATTACATAAAACATGTATCTCATGTTATAACACTTGTAATATATGTAGGAAGATTGTAATTATTATTTATCACTTCATATACATATTTATTATTCTTATTACTTAATAAACGCATTTTATAAGTTATTGTGTTATTTTATGTCTTATTTATATGCATTATTTGTAAATTTTTTATGAGCTATACATACCTCGCCCTCCCTCTATGAGTTGCCATATATCCCACCCCTATGGGATATACGGCAAAAATGCAAGGATTTCAAAAAGTTCATTTTTTAGTACGAAAAATAAATATTTCAGATTTCTAATCTATTTTTTTTATAGTAGTACAGTTTTTATTGATATAGTTCGTTTACTTTAAACATAGTAAATAATACTTAATAAATTAAATTTTTGATAGATGCGATGTGTGTATATTGGAATTACACTATCTTTTTTCCTATTTTTCCCATTTTTGACCCATTTTTTTGCTCTAGAAAATTTGCCCTGAATGGTTCTATTTTTATGTCAGATTCGTATTCAGTGACTCAAAATACATAAGAATAGCTGAACCTCCTAGAATAGGATACTTTGTTTTGTGGGTCTATGTAATTTTTCCTTATAGGGCCCTAATAATTTATTCTGATAGGTTCCCGATAATTTTTGCTTATAGGATCCTAATAAACAATTTGTTACATGCCATATAGGATCCAAATTATCTCACCTAATAGGGCCCGATTAAATTTAGAGCATACTAATCAGATCCTTTTTTAAGCCCTAATTTTTATTAAATAATAATTACAATCTTTCTTTTTTAAGCCCTAACAATTTTCTGCATGAGTAATTATATATAAGTATATATATATATATATATATATATATACGTATATACATATTGTGCTCGCCAACGATGGCACAACTTTGTCGCGTGTTCTTACGTAAAAGTATTTTTTCATAGCTAAGCGGATTTTCGGCAAATCTCTTAACTTTTCACTAAGTAAGTTAAGCACCAGGCAGGAGAGAGTTACTCTTTTCATAGTCTCCTCAACTTTCACTCATACGAAATTCGCGACGGCAGGGGTGAGTCATCAAAGGTAGGAAAGTTGTCAAAGGGCAAGAGAGATAGGCTGTAAAAATCACATCTGAGATAATAAAGAAATAAAGAAGAGTTGTATTTAACGAATCAGTTACATGCAATCTCCGGAGCCTCGCTCCCTCCGCTGGACTCGATATAATCAACTTTCACGAAAGACAACGACAGCTTACTTCTAACGCCGGGCGACCCTATACATTAGACTGCGAGTTCTGATTTCTTACCGCGGTCGCCTTCGCAGATGATTAATAAACGATAACCGATTATGAACCAGACCTCTCGACAACGCACCAGAACTTGCATCCAAAGCAACGCACATTACTCAGGAGGGTGACGCCGATGCAAAGCCAAACACTAACCCGAAAGCGCGACACGATTGCAATAATCGTTTCGACACAAACGACACAAAACAAAATGAAAATCTAAAATGATTCGATAACTGTGGCAAGACAGGCGAGCGCAAATCATTCAACTCGACAACATATAATTCATTTAATCACGATGCTTGGGAGGATGGCACGCTATTACGCGACTCTACGGCCATTAAGCCAGCCACTTTCAGCGACACGAGTTTTTCCACACGCGATCTACCCGAAGCTACGAATCCGAATCGGCAGCTTTACAGCAGCAACGACGCTCATCTCACCCTCTGCGTTCTGATTCTTCCGTTATCCTCCTCAGCAATCTTCCTCACGACAGCGATTCTCGAAAATTCTCTCGTCAGCGGCGATTCCGCACGTTCTTTACAAATTGTCTATTCAGCCACAACACAAGTGAGGCCGGTAGGAGCTCTTAACGGATTCACGCAGGCCGTCGGCTCCCCCCTCCCCCCTAAAGGGAGCCATGATTGGCTCCTACTTATCACCTTGTCCGCGCGTGCCGCACCGATCTTCGCGGTCGCAAGTCCTTGCTCTTAAGAGCGCGTAATATAATTTCCTTCCAAGGGCTGCTTTTCGTCTGAGATCCTGGAACTTTCCGGACTGGCGGGGGATATCCTGGCAGCTCCTTTTCCAGTTCTACATCGAAGACATGCCTCCGACGAACGTCCGTAAAGTCCTTTGTGGCCGGAAATTCTCGCCTCCGGTCGTACTCTGTAAGGGATGCGCGACGTAAAAAGGCTTTAGGATGGCAGCGAATTACAAGCAATTATTCAAAACAATACGACCTGCATGTCCGGATTTCTGAGCGGCTTTCCAATGTAGTATCGCCTCTTCTTTCTTCCTTCCCCCGCTGATGAGACTGTATAATTACAGAATAACATAACAGTTGCCAAGCGCGATCCATGGCGATCCTAACTTTAATCGTAAGACAAATCATTAACAAAAGAAACGTCTTAACGAAAAGAGAAAATTTATTAAACAAAAACAGACAATTACGGAGTTAGCGCACGTTCACCGATGCTCTCCGAGCCGGGAAGACTCGCGATTCCACCGCCGACGATTCTCGACAGTGACGAACAAAGAATGTCACGTCACAATATATAAAATATAATATGTGAAAATATAGTTAACTGTACATAAAAAGAACATCGCAACATATGTAACGAATGTGTAAGTAATAATATGAATATCTATCTTTATATTCCAGGAAAATTAGATTAATGCAGACACAGTATATACAGTAGCACAAATCTCCTGATTATATGTTGGCCAAAATGGAATACACATGCGTAAAATAAGTTCAATACAAAATTATATAGAAATTATACCAAGTTAATTAAACGAATCAAATTAAGATGTTCAAAATAAATTTATTAATTTACGAAGTATATTATTCATGGGTCATTTCGACTTAACTTAGTCTTAAATCCTTAACCATAAATTAATCAACCAACAATAAAAATTATTTAAATTACTACATAATAATTAGTCAACTAAACCGAATTATAAGATCATCTCTCTCTTATTTACAAACGATAAAAAACAATCTAATCATATTACGAATCATATTAATAAAAAGTGTGTAATAGTAACCAAGTCAAACCAATACTTCAGTTGATAGTGAGAAAAAATAGAGTCCTTGTGATTAAAATGAAAGAAAATATATTTTTATGAAGAAGATTGCAGAAAACGTCTTTGTTTTAATAAAACAATTGTGTATGAAGAAAGATAAAATATTAGAATCATAATGTGAAACGTTCTAAAATCGAATAAAAACCGTTGTATATACTGTACAGGATGCTTTCGATACCTACAGATCAGTAAGTCAGGTTGCCTATCTGCCTATGGGCAGGGGCACGCTTTATTGATAATGCGGAATAAGATTAGATCGCAAGTCCGACGGGAAATGAGACAAAAAGAAATTGAATTTTACATTTTGGTATAGTGTAAAATTTAACAATATAATATAAAATAAGTACTTAATAATATTCTTGAGACTTCCACGGGTGCTTTCTATATAACTGTTGTGTGTTTCGCGGGTTTTCTCCATGTCTTCCAAATCCATTCTTGAAATGCCAACGTTTTGTGAGCCTTGGAGTCCACTTCATCAGGACGAGGAGCAGCCTGATACTGAGCTGTTCCTCCAGGCCCTTCCTTTTTTTATATTACGCTGTTGGAGTAGGGGTAGGTGGGAAGAAGGGGCGGGGGGAGAGAAGAGGTGGTGAGATTTGGTCTTCAATAATCGGGAGAATGGTCTTCCATATTTTATTTATGTTGTCATTATCTCTACAAGCCATTATCTCTACAAAAACACCCTAATAATCTAAATAGAAATAATGGCTACAACACAAATAAAATATGGAAGACCATTCTCCCTATTAAAGACCAATCAAATTCCACCACCTCTTCTCCCTCTTCCTCTTCCCACCTACCCCCACTTCAACAAACAGCGTAATATAAAAAAGGAAGGGCCTGGAAACGAAACATTGGCAAGAATGGATCTAGACACGGAGAAAACCCGCGAAATACACAACAATTATATGTATTTAATAATACAAATAATGTCTAACATAAATGAAATTTAATAAATATTTAAAAGTATTGTATATAAATTGTATATAAATTATAAATTATAATTATGTAATTTTAAATGTATAATTATTTTTTTTAATATATATATATTCATAAATTAAAATTATATTTTTAAATATTTATTAAATTTCATTATGTTAGATAGAATATTTAAAAATATATAATTATAAATTATAATTTTTAATTATGTAATTTGCCTATGGAGGTACAGCAGTCCTCATTAGAGAAAAAACATCATGAAATCAATTCTTTCCGCACGGAATTAGTTCCAGGTCGTGAACTAATGCAAGCTATTGACAATTTGCATATGTATGCAATCACAACCAAAGAACCAACTTATTGATCATCTGATTCAAATAAGATATCCGATCTTATCGATTTCGGTATTGCAAAAAGTATATCCAAATTGAAATGCAAATCATGCTTGGAACTATCGGATTACTCTCCAGTCCTAATTACTGTCAATAGTCAGATTGTAGTCTCCGAAAAATCGTTAAGATTACATAACCGTAAAACTAATTGAAATAGTTTCAATTAGTTTTGAAATTGTTAAGTTCGCTCTTAATGTCAACATGCTGCTTAGAACGGACGGCATCACGGAGGCTGATGAACACTTTAATAGTTGTGTTCAACAAGCAGCGTGAAAATCAACATCATTAAATCAAAACATGTACTCGCCTGTACCCGACTGTAGCCGATCCATTAGAAAAAAATTGATGAGAAACGTAAACTACGTAAGCAGTGGCAACAAAACAGATGTCCTGCCAAAAGTTACCTTAACTGTGCAATCAAAGAACTGAAAATTCTGCTACAAAACGTGAGGAATAAAAGTATTCTATGCTATCTAAATAATTTGAATGCTTCGGAAACTTCAGATTACTCTTTATGGAAAGTCATCAAAAGACTAAAGCATCCTCCAATCACTTCCCCACCCATACGTAAGAACAACTGGGTCAGGAGCAACATATTGAAAAAATCGAAACTTTTATCAAACACTTTTCGACTGTATTTATACCTAATCCAAATAAATTCTTGCCTACCAAGGTCATAAATATTAAAGAAGTCCAAACCAAACAAATCAGCTCGACCCTCCAATTAGTAAATTTACTAAACATGAAATGCTGAATGTAATAAAAAATCTAAACCCAAACAAGGCGCCCGGATATGATCTTATTACTGAGAAGCTGCTAAAAGAGCTCCCCACAAAGGATGTTTATCTCACGCAACTGTATAACGCTATACTTTAGAGGGGCTATGTTCCACCTCAATGGAAAGTAGCCGGGGTTATCGTGATCCAAAAATCCGGTAAACCAGCGGAAGACATGAATCATATTGTTCCATTAGCTTACTACTTGTATCTTTTAAAGTGATGGAGAAGAAATTGTTCCTGCTAAGAACTGCCTATTATCGAGCAAAGAAAGCTCAGACCACCAGTTCGGTTTCAGGAAAAAACATAATACCATAGAACAAGTGCATAAGCTGATGGACAAAATTAATGTTATTTGAGAAAAAACAATACTGTTCTGTTGTATTTATTGATATATTCCAGGTCTTTGATAAGGTCTAGCAACCTGGTCTCTTATATAAAATTAAGCTCAATTTTCCTATCAATTACTATAATTTCCTCAGATCCTAGATAAGAGACATATGTATGTTAAATATGGAGATACTTCAATCGCTCTGCATTTAATTCAAGCCGGAATTCCCCAGGACAGTGTACTTATATCTATTACACATTGCGGATTTACCTACTCATCACAAATCTATAATTGGCTTATACTTTTGCAGACAACATTGCCGTTTTAGCATGAGAACCCTAGGATGGCATCACACATCCTTCAGACAAGTTTATACAAAATACAAAAGTGGCTCAGGATTTGGCGTATAAAGGTAAATGAGAGCAAGTCTATCCACGTTATTTTTATCAACAAGCAAAGAATATGTTCACCAACAACATTAAATGAAATACAAATACCTTAAGACGACCACGCTAAATACTTGGCGCTAAATACCCTCCATCTGGACCGTCGCTTAAACTGGCGTAAATATATATTTGCTAAACGCAAACAACTAGGCCTAAAATTGAGGAAAATATTCTGACTAATAAGACGACCTTCAAACTTATCTTTTGAGTGTAAACTATTTCTTTACAAGGCCATACTGAAACCGATTTGGACATATGGAATACAATGGGGAACATTTGCCCACTCCAATATCGAAATTTTACAGAAGTTTCAATCCAGAATCCTCCATATAATAGTTGCATCCTGTATAGACGCACCCTGGTTTATTACCAACGACCGGATATGACTTATGCCTACTGGCATAGGAGGAAATTAAATCCTATGCACAAAAACATGTTCAACGCCTAGTTGAACACCCAAACTCCACTGCAAACTCCACTGCAAAATTGTCAAGATCCAAAATTATTAAGAAGATTAAAACGTAAAATGAATCTTGATCTAATAAATTAGTCTGACCTCTGTAATACTGACATAGAATTTTCAAAAACTGGATTAATGAATCCTGTTTGTTCATGACTAACTAAATACATTGATATATTGTTAAATGTCACTCCTGTAAATACGCAATAAAAATATTATTATACACACAATATTATAGTACATCCATGGGTTCTTTACTATTCCCCATAATAGCAGACGTTGTGTTACAGGATCTGGAAAGAAGAGTTTTACAAAGATTTGTTTTCTAGGATTAGACTTATCATTTTATTTTAGATATGTAGACATAGCTGTGGCTGTACCTCATCAAATAATTATAGAAATACTAGATGTTTTTAATTCTTTCCACAATAGATTCAAATTTATGATAGAAATTGACAAACTAAATTTTTTAGATGCGACAATTATTAATAATAATAAAGTTTTAGAATTTGACTGGTACAGAAAGCCTACATTCTCAAGGAGGTTTATTAATTTTTTGTTTGAAAGCCCTTCTTTCTAGAAAAAAAGTGTTATAATGAATACTGTAGATAGAGCAATATTTCTTTCACATCCTAGATATCATTATAAAAATCTCTTTTTTATAATTGACATTTTTTTTGAGTAATAATTATCCTTTAAAATTTATCTTTGAGATAATAAACGAAAGATTAAAAAAATTATTTATTAACCAAATTGATAAGACAAGAAATATCAACTCCAAAGATATTAATAATAAAAAAATGATTCACTATTCCTTACATTTCTAATATTTTTGAAAAAATTATTAATATAGTTAAAGACTCAGATTTAAACTTAGCCTTTTTTGGCCTCAATAAATTGAGAATCATGATCAGAGCTCAGAAAGATGTTCTTCCATTAATGAGTAGTAAAAATGTTGTATATAAAGTACCGTGTAAAATAATGCAATTTATATTGGACAGACTAAAAGGAAATTTAAGAATTAACGAATATAAAAGTCAATTACGCAAGAACACTAGCATTAGATCTGTCATAGCTGAACATGGGTTGGAGCATAACCATGCGACAAATTGAGATATCTTGGGAAGAGATTAGTATCTGAAATACTAATACACATAAAATTGCAAACGAATGCGCCCAATTTACAAACGGACGAATTTTTTCACCATAAGTACACATCAATTCTTGATCATCAGTTTAATTTATAATTCGCATTGTTTTTTAAAAAGACGTTATATATTTTGTTAATTAGATTATTGGTATTACGTATTTGTCATATGTATTTTGTTAATTAGATTATTGGTATTACGTATTTTGTCATACGTATTTTGTTAATTAGATTATTGGTATTACATATTGTCAAACTGATTTTATTTTTGTATTTATTTTATTTTAACTCAATGTTATATTGACCTACACATTAGTTTATAATTTTAAACGTTACACGGACGAAGACACACGTCTAATCGACAAATTTTATATAATTTGTATTCTTAATTGTGCGTACCAGAATGGAGGTGCAAGTTATTAATACAACCGGTGAGTTTTTTAAATGAAATATAGAAAGCAGTTTTGTTAATATAGAATGGGATTTAAATCTTACAAATCTTATTAAAAAGAATCGTTCACATAGTCAAATGGAGAATTACTCTAGGTTGATTAAGAACAATTGTGCCTATAATCAGAACAATTTAAATTTTGGATTATTAAGCCTAATGTTATACCATGATGGCTGAAAAAAGCAGCCGAAATATATGTACAGGTAAAGAATAAATAAGGATCCACAGGTAAGAACCAATTATGCTCATTCGCTCGGCAAGCATGCCTAGCCACTTTATCGTCTTGAATTCGCCCATAAAGAACTGCGCGATCCGTATCTAAGTAGTATTTAAGTATAGTCGACAATAAAACCCAACCCTATTTATTTTCTATCTCATATTTTTCTTATATTCTTTTATTTATTTTAAATATAATTTTACCTAATCAAATTATTTTCCCCCTCCCTATTCATCCACCCCCCAATATTAACATGCCCCAAACTAATAAAAAAAACATTTAATTAATGATCTTGAATAAAGTATATGTCTTGAAAACATATGAAAGAAATTTAAACTTTCTATTAATTTTTAGCATAATTTTTTAACCTTTTAACACCTCTCAAATAACTCACAATACCCACAAATCTACGATCTACTGAGAGAGAAAGAGAGAGAGAGACCATGAAAGATGATTGACCACGGTAAATCTCTCTCTCATTACATCGTTGAATGAAAAGAGATAGAGATGTCTTTCATGATTCCTCTCGTTTACTTTTAGTGACCATTTTGACACACGGATTATAGTACTTTTCAATGTAATATACCAATAGTAATTTAAATATTTTATGTTCGACCGTGAAAAAATTTCGCTTGCAGTGCGTCAACGGCCTCCTCTCCTTGATAAACTTCTGGATCCGTCCCTGGGATGGAGGGCATTCTAGAAACGTCTAACGAAATATAAAATCGCTAAATGCACAAAAGTCATATTTCTTCCTTTCATAGATGCACCTCTAAGCAATTATGACACTGTATATACGTCATTGTTTATGGCAGTCGAGGAAACTAAAGAAATAAACTTCAAAACAATTGTTACAACAATTTTCAGCCTCTTTATATAAAAGTAAGAAATATTACTGCATGTGTAGGAGGAAATTCAATCCTGGATAACGTTAGTATTAGACTAGGAGGATTTCATGTTCTTATGTCCTTCTTAAGCAGTATAGGGTTTATTACGGTGAGAAGTGATCTAAAAGACCTTTTTAGTTTAATATATGCATCGAATTCCGTAGATAAAATACTTGTAAGACATGCTTATACTAAAGCTGTTAGAGCTTATTTAATCGTTCAGCTAGCTCTTACAAAGATCATACTGAAAAACATTCATTTAACCGTCGTAGAACGAAACTGTGACTACCATATTGTAGCATTTTCAAGATGATCCTCCGACAGCAAGTGAGATCGATGAGCATCCTATTTTAATAGAAACGTTCTGGAAATTAGAACAAGGATTTTTACGAATTGAAAACAATGAATCGACTGCTAAATTATGGATGTAATATTTTCATATGATTACTATCATGAAACTATTCATCCATGCAGAAAGCGAAGGCAACTGGAAATACTTACTTGCTATGTTTGGTTTCATTTTTTCATGCAAATGACCATTTCTCGTACGCAAAAGCTTGTCGAATTTATTTGCAAGATATGGCACAATTAGAAGCAAAGATGATACTATCGAAAATCAAATGTTTATTGAACATCGATATCGTACTATGAAACGAACTAATAAATTCTGGTCGAGCATATGGTCAGATCAGACTATTGAGCAGACCCTCAACAGAGAGCTTAAAGTAAAAGGAGATCCTATTATGCAAGGAATAACTGACACCATTCTCACTTCATTTATAGTAACAATGCACATTCTATATAATATCTGTGAAAGTTTTGAGAAATATTGTAGGGTTTAATTTTCGTCTGGAGAATAACATGTTGAGGCCCGAAAAAATCAAATTGAACGAGATGACAAGGACGTTACAAAACTTGAAAACTGGTTTCAATCTCATAACCCTTTCGTATTGTCAAATAAATTAATAACATTAAGTAATAGTAATTAATAACATTAAGTAAGGCGTCATAGGTGAACATATTAGAACATATTACTTTTTTGTACGAGATGTTGGAAAATCGTACATGAACGATGTAATTAACAAGTGTTTTAAGGATATCACATTAAAACGCAGTAATAGAGTTCGTTCACTGCTACATTAAATTCATCTATAAAGATTCGCAAACAAAGTAGTGAATCCTTTACTATTTCAGAGGATAATAATAGCAAAACAGAAAGATGAGGATCTCATAGAATACTTGGAATTCGAACTTGCTTTGTATCCCCTTTCGCTTTTTTGTGAGTCTGGAATGCGAAAAACATCAAAATCTGCAGTGTACAAAATTTTACAAGACTATAACGGAATTATTCCCAATATACAAAAAACATGTAATAAATGGAGGATTCCTGCTACATTGTGTAATATGGAACATCAATGGGATATACAAAGGTATTTGCTTGACATATATTAATTATGTTAAAAAAAATTACGAAGACAATTACGTTATTGTATTCGATAGATTATAATAATACTAATAATAGCACGAAATGAGCTGAACAACAGCGGCGTATTGCGAACAATTCATGTTCCGATATTATCTTCCAAGAGCATATGGTAGCCACCGTCAGATAAATTCTTAGGCAATTACAATAATAAAATGAGACTCGTTTCTATGTTACGATAAATCTGGCAAACGAAGTATTTGTTGTAAAGCAAGCTAAAAGTGATGCCGACGGATTAATTATACAAACAAGTATAGAAGTTTCTACGACTCGACAATACTTAATAGTAGAAGAAGATCTTGTTATATTAATGATTGCTCTAGTACCTGCAGATAAAAGCATATTTTTGATTGAACCAAGAAGTAAAAGCGAAAAAAAAATTATTCTTCTCAGAATCTGTAAAAATATGGAAATTCAAAGGATACTATTTTATTAGTCCATACATTCAGTGGTTGTGACACGACCTCGGCAATATTTTAGAAAGAAAAAATAAAAATTTTCAAACTATAATATTACAGGGGGGAGAGGGGAAAGAAGCAAAACTTTATGACATAATTAACATTTTTATAAATGACAATTCAACATCAGAAGAGATTCAATGAGCCGGAGAAATTCTATACATTTACGCAGCCAAGCATTTATCAGAAGGTGATTTAAGTTTTCATTGTTATGTTTTTCGGAAATCTGTATTAAAAAAATATGTGTCGGATATCTTCACTACCACCAGTTGGGGCAGCTGCTCAACATTCATTCCAGGTATATCATCAATTTCAAACGTGGTTGGGGAGAAATAAAGACCCTGAAAGCTGGGGCTAGCAAAAGATAAAAGGCTATCTTCAGCCTCCAAGATAACAAAATGCTTGCACGGTGACTGCACGGTGAGCGCACGCGTGCGTAATAATCGTCACAATGTGACTACACAGCATCGTGCAGATGTATCCTCATTTGAGACTCATATTGCCCGCACGCGTAAGTGCTGCACATGTGCCGACAACATGAGGCTCATGCAAATTCTTCATAAACCTCTTCTTGAGGTTTATATCGCCTGAGTACCGTATCCATGCAAGCGATGTGACCTTCATTTCAGTGTTAAAATTATTATAATTAATAAAAATAAAATGTAAAAAGGAGGGATACAATAGGAATAAATGCAAAATGCAATATATTTTGAATAAAAAGTAAATTTTAGAATTATTGTTATCAAGCACATGAAAAGTAATTATTAATTATTTTTTTGTTTGAAAAGTAATCTCGAAATGTTTGTTTTTCATAGAAATATATTGCATGTCACATTTAGCCTCCCTGTCGCAATTACTAC
>JAANIC010005222.1:0-19218 GCA_017607545.1 Acromyrmex charruanus | reverse complement strand
GTGAACAGCTGCTTGAAAGGCAAAGACGAAAGGGATTTCTGCATCGCATGGTGACTGGGGACGAAAAATGGATTCATTAAGATAACCCCAAGCGCAGAAAATCATGGGGAGTTCCCGGCCATGCTTCCACCATGCTTCGACGGCCAAACCGAATATTCACTCCAAGGTCATGTTCTGTATTTGATGGGACCAGCTCAGCGTAGTGTATTATGAGCTGTTAAAACCGGCTGAAACAATCACAGGCGATCGGTATTGATGATCGAACGCAATTGATGCATTTGAGCCGAGTATTGAAAGACAAACGGCCGCAATGCAACGAAAGACACGTGAAGTGATTTTGCAGCATGACAATGCTCGACCCCATGTTGCGAAAGTGGTCAAGACATATTTGAAAATGTTGAAATGGGAAGTCCTACCCCACTCGCCGTATTCTCCAGACGTTGCTCCCTCTGACTATCACTTGTTTTGATCAATGGTACACGGCTTGGCTGACCAGCACTTCCGGTCTTATGAAGAAGTAAAAAATTGGATCTATTCGTGGATCGCATCAAAAGATGACCAGTTTTTTCGACGCGGAATTCGTACGCTGCTCGAAAGATGGGAGAACTACAATACTTTGAATCATAAATGTATAACCAGTTTTTTACAATAAAGCCTCGAATTTCGGAAAAAAAACGGCGGAAGCAAAGTTGTACACCTAATATTATATTAATTTCTTCAACAATTATATTATTATATATAGAATAGTATATATAAGTTTAGAAAAGTACATAAATCGATTTAATTATTTATTCAAGTTATTTATTTTATCAGTATTAAGAATAATTAGACCAAATGTTAGAATTTTAATTGGGTGAGATAGGTTAGGAATAGTTTCTTATTGTTTAGTTATTTTTATTATCATAATTATATATCTTGTAATTCTGGTATGGTTACAGTTTTATATAATAGGATTGATGATGTTGGAATTTTAATAACAATAAAGATAAAAATAATAATTTGGAGATGGGACTTATTTATGTTTAGGGGGGGGAGGTTAGTGATGATATTATTAATAATGTTGACGGATATTACTAAAAGGGTTCAGATTCTTTTGTGTGTTGCCATTGGCTCTATCTGCTCTTACACCAGTGTCAACATTAGTGAATACTTCAACATTGGTTACTACAGCGGTATATTTAATGATATTTAATGTATTTTAATAGATTTTTGATTTAATCAAATATAAGAATAATTCTAGGTTTTTTTTTCTATTATTACTATATTTATATCGGAAATTATGGCGAATTTTGAGAATAATTTAAAAGAAATTATTGTATTATCAATTCTAAGTCAATTAGGATTGATAATGATAATTTTGAGTTTTGAGTTTAGATTAATAGCATATTATCATTTATTAGTGGATGCAATTTTTAAGTCTATGTTGTTTATAGCTACGGGAACTGTTATTCATTCTATGAAAAATACTCAATATATTCGATTATTAGGAAATTTAAATGAAGTAATTCTTTATGTGATAATAAGGTTATTAATTTCAAGTATAGCATTAAGGAATGTTCCTTTTATCAGGATTTTATAGAAAAGGTATAATTATAGAAATAATCTATAGGAAAGGAGGAGTAAATATATTGTAAATATGTTTATCTTAATTATTATATCTTTATTGTTATCTTATTCAGTGCAACTATTTTATTATTTATTTTTTAATAGAAGGTTAAAATCTTATAGGTATATAAATATTAAGGAAGATATATTAATTAATGTGCCTATAATTATTATATGATATGTAAGAATTATAGTGGGGCCGTTGGTAAATTGGACTTTTTATTTTGATTATTATATAATTTATTTATTTTTATTAGTAAAATTAATTACTTTGGGGTGTTATTTTATAGAAGTATTTTTAATAGGGATAGTTATTATTATTAGAAATTTTTAAGAATATATTATTATATATATTTTTTTAGGTCTATGTGATTATAAAAAAATTATATATAGATAGATTTATAATCCAGTTAATGTTTGTGGATTAATAATCTTAGAATTGGATAAAAGTTGGATCGAATTTATAGATAAATTTTTTATTACTAGATTTGTCGAGAAAAAATTTAATTATATTTATTACAAGTTATATACGTTTATATTTATTTTTGTTTATTTTAGAATTATAATATTTGTATTTATGTAATTTCATAATTTATGAATTACTTAGATAGCTTATAATATAAAACATAATATTGAAGATATTAGGAAAATTTGTTTAAAAAATTTTTGAATAAATATAAAAAGTTAATATTATTTTTATAATGAAAATATCGTGTTTTTTTAAACAATATTTAAAAAATAATATGGGAAAATTTCCATAAATAATGAATTAAAAGTTCATTTTAAATTACTTGAACTAGAAAATTAAATTTAATATTCAATGATATTATTGACTATAATATACATCTTGTTTGGATTTAGTTAATAACAAATTTAAATTATTAATTAATTTATATTAATTTTATATTATATGATGATGTGTAACTTTGATAGGGATATGAAAAATTTAAAACTTTGTTATAGATATCATATAATATTTGGACAATAGAGTAAAAAGTGAAAAATAGGGCGAAAGGTTAGTTAAGAAATAATAGATATCTTTTTATTTTAACATTTAAACTATAATAATTTGGGAAAAATAGAAGGCTGGGGTATTAGTTACTAGAGTTTTTTTATTTATTTTTGGATAGAATTATTAGATTTTATAATTAAAAATCAATAATTTAATTCGAAATTAAAATGTAAAATATTTACTTAAAAAATTAGAAAATTTAATGATTAGTATAGGAGGGGTATTAGTAGTGCTTATGAAGAAATGGGGAAGGAAGAATGATTTAATTTAAATTGAATAGATTGTTTAATTTATTATTATTATTATTAATTAGAAGAGAATTGTGTAGATAAATAATATGATATATATGTCGAAAAATAATGTTTTTTTTAATACAATTAAAATGGTATAAGTTAACTAATATCCTTAATTATTGTTAAGTAAAAATAGAGAATGGATGTAGAAAAAGTTAGGGTGTTATTTATTAAAATAAATAAAAATATAAATGAGTAGAAAATAGTAAATGAATTAAAATTTACAGATATATAACTTAGAGGTAAAAGGAGAGCAATTTTAATATCGAAAATTAAAAAAATCAGGGTAATAATAAAGAATTGAGTTTTGAAAGGTAATCGAGCTCTTGATATTGGGTTGAAACCGCATTCAAAGGGGGATATTTTTTTTTATTTAAATTAGTTTGTTTAAAGATGATAAAGTTAATTAAAAATAGAATAAAAGATAAGGCAAATAATATAATAGTGAATAAATTAATACTCGTATTAATAATTATTTACATAAATTTATTTAAATTTTTTAGTTGGAAGTAAAATGTAATAATGATTTTATGCTATATAAATATAAATATATAAATTGAAGGTTATTTAATTATATATTAGTCTAAATAAGGGAGGAAAAATTTTTATAAAATAAGGTTTATGAGAAAGATATATGTTTCATTTTTATAAAAGTATTTTTATAAATAATAAAATAATAAATTATAAAAAATTATATTAAAATCTTCATCAAAAATAGAGATAAATAAGGTAAATAGAAATAATCAAACAACATCTACAAAATGTCAATATCATGATGTTGCCTCAAATCCGAAGGGATGGTAGGATGAGAAATGTATATTATAAAGTCGGGTTAAGCAGACTGATAGCAATAAAGTTCCAATGATAACATGAATGCCATGAAAGCCTAGCAATAATGAAAATTGAGTCATAAATAGAATCAGCTGTAGTAAAGGGGGAATTAATATATTCGATTAATTGAAAAAGGGAAAAGTAGATTCCTAGGATAATTGTTATTGGTAGGCTTTTCTTCTTTCATTTGTATCTTTATTAATTAAGGCGTGGTAGGCTCAAGTAACAGTTAAGCCTGAGGAATAATAGTCTTTATAAGAGGGATATCAAATAGATTAAATGGAATGGTACCTTTAGGAGGTCATAATTCCAATTCTGTCCAATTTCAATTCTGGGGACTAAAGAAGTAGTGAGTGAAAATATGCTCAGAAAAGAGAGATAAAAAAAAATTTCTGAAATAATAAATAAGATTATACCAATTTTTATACCCTTAAACACGTAAATTGAGTGGTATCCTTGGTAAGTGGCTTCTCGCAATACATTTTGTTATTATAAGTATATAAATTAGAGTGTTAGGAATTGATAGGATTAGAAAGGGCTGTAAAAATTATGGAATAGAATCTGATAGAACAGATTAAGTTATTAAAAATTCTAAGGGAAATAATAAGTGGTCAAGGACTAAATGTAACTAAATGGAAAGGATGATTATGATTTATCATAGTGATAATTGATAATTTAAGTTTCTCTCCTATATAAAGTGGATAAAATTGAGAATACATAGGTTTGAATTATAGATACTGAGATTTCAAGAATGTAAAATAAGATTTGAGTGGAAATAAGAATTAGGAGGATTAAATATAGCAGGATTGAAAATATTTGTTCTTGATGAGCCAAGGAGGGTAAATAATAAAAGTCCTGCAAATACATTTGCTATGTTAAACGAACAGCTAGAATGAAAGGGCGAATAATCAAGCTAATTGATTCAAATGGTATTAATTTAAAAGGAGTACCTAGGGGGATTAGATGGGCCAATAATTATTCAAATAATTAGTGATTTACAATCTCGTTCGAAATAATATTAATCTTATTCAAAGTCTAAAGGAAAGGGATAAACAAAATCTTATGTGGCTGAAAGCTGTAAAAATGTATAGAAAAAGTCCTAAAAAGTTATTGAAAAAAGTAAATAAAATAAGTCTTGTAAAAATAATAATATATTTAAAAAAATGGTAATTAATTAAAATTTTAAATTCTTAAATATGTAACTAATAAATAAATTTCAGATATAAGTAAATAATTTCAGATATAAGTAATTATCGTATAACGAGATTGTAAATCAGAATTGATAAGGAAGTATGAATAAAAAAATAAATATACTCAGTCAATTTATACATAAAGATGGCGATAAAGCGAGATCAAAAATAGAAAATAGATTATTTTATTATATTCAATTTCAAAAAATTTTTTATTGGTTTGTTTTAAGTGACGGTGAATTTTCCTATAACGTAAATTAAAGGGAGGAATAAAGAAAAAATATAAAAAAGAAGTTAAAATTAATATTATGATAATTATAAAAATAAATATAAATGTTCACATTAATAGTATTATTTGAGGAATAAAAGAATATTATTCTAATAAATTAATATTTTGAAAATGACAATTTAATGTTTTATATTCAACTCATTCTTTTCATTAAAAATAGAGTTGAATGTACTATTATAATTTGATTTAAAAGATCAATACTTTGTTCAGTAATTTAATAGTTTATGAAAGTTAATTGATAATTATAAAATAAATAATTTAAGTAACAAATTGAATAAAATAAAATTTTTTAAAAATTATATATCTATTTTATTGATAATATAAATTATTTAATAATTATATTATTATTTTTATGTGCATTAAAAAAGTTTTTATAGTTAAAAAAATAAAAGAAATATACAAAAATTATTATTTCATTAAATAAAAAAAATATAAATATAAAAAAAAGAAAAAATGTAATATAATATACTTGGAAAAAATTATGATATGGAAAAATTATTATATGGAATAAGAAATAAAATTAAACTTATTAATTATATTACTATAAAGTAATAAGAAGAAAATAAAATGAATAATAAACATAAAAAAATATTGTAAATAAAATATAATATAAAGATGAAAATAGAATGAGTGCGGGAATATTATTAGTAAAAATAGAAAATAAATCAGTTAATAATAAAATTATGTGAGTCAGTTTTTAAAATTGGTTAGATTTGTAGTTTCAATTGCAATAAGTATAAAACTTCAGAAATTTATACCACCAATTTCTGAACATTAATCAACAAATACTCCTGGTCGCCTAACTAATAATAAAGTTTGATTAAGTAGCAACCGACAGTAGAGTCTATTTTGATTCCTAAGGATGGGACTGTTTAAGCATGAATTACATCTATGGAAGTAGTTAAGATTCGAATGGGGTAATTGATTGGTAAGTTACATCGGTTGTCAACATCGAGGAGTCGGAATTCATTGAATAAGAATTGGTTGGGGAGAATTATAAATGAATCGAAATCAATGTATAAAAAAATCTGAGTATTCGTATCTTCAATATTATTGAAGGCCTGTAGCTTTAATGGATAAGTTATTATTGAAAATTTCATCAAAAAGATATAAAATTTTAATTGAGGGGATGGCAATAAAGATTAAAATAAATATAGGAGTAATACTTCAAATGATTTCAATTATTTATTTGTGTTCTAATAAGAATCGATTAATAAGTTTATTAGAAAGTAATCTAAATATAATAAATAAGATTAATATATGTTGTGATAAAAGTTAAGATAATTATTGTAGAATCATGAAATAAAATTATTATATCATAAGTGGGGGAATTTGAGTTTTGAAGGGAAATAGATCAAGTATTAATTTTTAATAAAAGATAAAAATCTTTATAGTTGGGGTTTAAATCCAATGCACTTAAATCTGTCATATTAAATAATAATATTATATAATATAAAATTAATTAAATAATTCAAATAATTTTTTTAAAGTGTAGAAATTTCGAAGAAACTGTAATTAAATGGAGGAAATTCATTTAATCATTCTAATGAAGAATTAAGGAAAAATATATTAATAATAAATTGTTTTTTAAATAGAGCTTCTCAGATAATAAATAATAAAATTGATAGTCTTCAAAAAAAAATTAAAGTTCCAATAGATGAAATGATATTTCAAGATAAGAATGAATCAGGATAATCTGAGTAACACGATATGGTATGCCTCTGAGTCCTAGAAAATGTTGGGGGAAATAGGTTAAGTTAAGTCCAATAAATATAGAGATAAATTAGATATTTAAATAAAAATTATTTAATTATAAACTAAATCTAGAAATTAAAAGAAATCAGTGAATAAATCCTGCAATAATATAGAACTGCTGCCATAGACAGAACATAGTGAAATTGAGCTACTACGTAGTAAGTATCATGGAGAATAATATCAACAAAATAATTAAATAGTATATTTCCTGAAAATCTTCCTATTGAGAATAGAAAAATAAATCCTATACATCATCATAAGATAGGATTGTAATTAATTTTTATACCATGAAGAGTAGAGATTCATCTAAAAATTTTAATGCCTGTGGGGATTGCAATAATTATAATAGCGGAAGTAAAATTGGCTTGTAGAGTGTCTACATTAAGTCCAATGGTATTGTAAATATATGGGCTCAGACAATGAAGCCTAAGAATCCAATAGTAATTCAAATCCAATGTTAGCGCGTTGACTATCTATGTTATCAATTCATCGATCTAAGCGCTCCATGCCCGCGCTCGTTAGTAGATAAGTCCCGTCATGGTAAGGCCCGTTGCCGAGAGAGGGAGCTGCCTCGTGTACACGGGCGTCGGCGCGACGATAGCGAGACCACGCTGGCTCATTTCCACGTGAATCGAGAAAGCGTGCAGAGGTCCGCGATTACCATTAGACGTAAAGTTAATTTAGAGAATCGAATTCGAGTCAATTATCCATACGCAACATATTTGGTCCTTCGAGACGGATTCTAAACGTCAGCATTCGAAAGCCATCAAGCATCGCAATTCCAACCAGATTACCGAGTCCAAGGAGACGATTTCGAAAATGATCTTCGACGAGCACGAGACTATATCAAGACAAAAATAACGAGATTGCGAACGCGAGTGACGCAAGCTGATGGCATTGACGAAGAACAAGCGGAAGCAAGGCTGGAGAAACTGGAAGACATACAAGGAGGTTGAGTCCATACAACAGCAATTACTGGAAAAAGAGGGCAAATTCAACGACGAGGACGCACTAGAGCAAGAATATTTCGAAGGAAAGTATTTTGAGGTAAAATCTTTATCTTTAAAACGATGCATGAAGTCATCGTCGGCATCGGACGCTGTACCGTGAGATACAGACGCGGTCACTCGGTTGTTGCAACAGCAAACCGAGCTCATGGAACAAATGCGTCGCGATGCTCAGCACGAAGGCGCGGACGCCATGACATCGCGTAGTAATAACGAGCCGTTGTCAGCCATTCTCGCGCGACAAACCGACATACTTGACCGGCAAACAATGCAGGCACGATTAACGCAGATACTAGAGTAAAGTTGCCTACTATCAAACTACCGAGGTTTGATAGCAAAATCGAGGATTGGAAAGCTTTTTCTGACAGCTTTCGATCAATCATACATGTCAGACCGCAACTGTCTGATATCGAAAAGTTTCAATATTTAGTTTCGTCAATCTCAGGGGACGCCACTAAAATTATTGAGTCAATCGAGCTAACGGATCAAAATTATTCGACGGCTTGGGAATTACTGCTAAGTAGATATGATGATCTTAAGTCGCTCAAGAAAAAACATATTGAATGTTTGTTCACAATGCCCGTCAGCAAAAGAGTCAGCGAAGGCTCTTCGCGAGTTAATCGATTATACTTCCAGGCACCTACGCATGTTAAAGATTCTAGGAAGACAAGTTCGATGTGAAAACTCTTCGAGCATGGGAAGAGGAAACAAAATCTAGCGAAACAGTGACGTTAAACGTGACATACTGGAATTTCTAAAAAATAGAAACCTCATTTTAGAGCGTATCGAGTCACGATTAAATGACAGGGCTCTCAAAGAAAAGGAGCTGCGTAGCAAGGGCTCTCATGGACACTCTAAATCACAAGCTGGAAACAAGGGTGCTGCAAATCTCAAAACAAATTCTCTAACCTCTTCTCTGAATACGGATAAGTGTTTCCTCTGCGATGGATCACATCTTTTATTTGTTCGTGAGAAATTTTTAGCTCTGTTGGTTGTCGATCGAATCAAGGAAGTCAAGCGTCTAAAACTATGCATAAATTGCCTCAGAAACGACCATTACGTAAAGGGGTTCCTGTCGAGAATGTAATGGGAGGCACAATACACTATGTCATCAACAACAGGCTGACAAGGACTCTGCAAAATCAGAGCCGCAGGACAACAATCATCAATTAGTTGCTAATGTAGCAGTTAATCACGCATATCACAAGGTAAAAAGGCGACGAATTCTCATGGCCACTGCAAGGTTAGAAGCAACGCGATGTAATGGCTCGCTAATTTCGATTCGCATACTTCTTGATAATGCCAGTGAGGCAAACTTTGTCACTCAAGCTGCGTACAACAAACTAGGGTTGAAGAAAAATAGGGCTTTCGAAATTGTGACCGATCTAAACGAGATTGAAAACAAGATTCACAGTATTTGCGAAGTTCATGTAAAGTCGAGGTGTTCCAATTTCCAGGCCAGTGTTCAATGTCTGATCGTACCCAAAATTACCAAGAATTTGCCGTCCACGAATATAGATCGTGACAAGCTACAGATACCGAGTAATCTTGTATTAGCGGACTCAGAATTCCACAATAATGGTCCAATAGACATGTTACTAGGGGCGGAATATTTCTTTGACTTGTTAGACGTGGGTAAAATCGAGCTTGGGCAGGATCAACTAGTCTTACGAAACTTGGATGGATCGTAGCAGGTTCCGTTCCGATAACGGCCTGCAGGGATTCGGCCATCGACAGGGGAGCGACAAGCGCATTGGTTTGTTCGGTAGAGCCTCGCGATGGGTTAAAGGAATGTCTGGAAAGATTCTGGAAATTGGAAAATTATGACAGCGACAAAACGAGAGCGTTATCGATATCTTTTCTCGACGAGAAAAGATGCGAGCAACATTTCGACCAAACTGTTACGCGAATAAGCAATGGTAGATTCATGGTAAAATTACGTTTCCGCGATGCGAATTTACCTATTGGTGATAACCGAGAAGTAGCTTTGAAGCGTTTAATGCATTTGGAACGCACACTCAAGAACAATGAAGTCATGCGAGATCGTTATGTTAAGTTCATGCGAGAATATATCGAGTTAGATCACATGTCAGTCTTGAAACCTCCGTTTGACGATTGCAAAGGCGCGGTCTATTTGCCTCATCATGGGGTATTAAAAGAATCTAGTACTAATACAAAATTACGTGTTGTATTTGATGCATCCGCTAAAAATAATAAGGGCATGTCTTTAAATGATGCTCTTTTGATCGGACCCGTTTTACAAGATGGCTTAATCGATATAATTATTCGTATTTCGCACTTACAAAATCTTTACCGCTTTAACCACCGACTTACAGAAAATGTATCGTCAGGTATTGATTCAGGAAGACGATCGCGATTTTCAACAAATTTTATGGAGATTTTCGCCTGAGCAATCTGTAAAATTATCTTTTAAATACTGTTACATATGATCAAGCCTGTGCGTCTTACTTGGCAGTACGTTGTTTAAGACAATTAGGTGAGGAAGGTAAAGAGAGTTACCCGCTTGCGTCTCATACTTTATTGAATGATACTTATGTCGACGATATAATATCGGGGATTAGCACGATTGAAAATGCTCGTTCTTTGCAAGAATAGTTAACTATGTTATTACGAGAAGGAGGATTCGAAGCGCACAAATGGTGCTCTAATTCTAACGACGCACTGAAAGGAGTTCCGCACGAGCTCTGTGAATCTAATTCTAGTTTCAAGATTGATGCGAATGATACTATTCGGGCTTTAGGGCTCGAATGGAAGCCAAATTCGGACAGACTTCAGTTTACCACAAATACAATAGGTCATGCGTCCACAAAGCGCGAGATGCTGTCCGCAATTGGTAAACTATTCGATCCTTTGGGATTGATAGGTCCCATTTTCACGGTAGCTAAAATCCTGATGCAAAGTCTTTGGGAAATCAAAACAGGCTGAGGCGATCCACTCCCAGATTCGGTGCAAGACAAGTGGAAAGAATTCCGAGATTCCTTAAATAATACTCACGAGTTATATGTTCTTCGATTAGTTGTAGGTGTATCAAAGAATTGTCGATATTTCATGTTTGGATTTCGTGACGCTTCCGAGAAAGCATATGGCGCATGTATCTACATACGATCGGTAAGCGAATCCAGCAAAGAAACGACAGTTAGGTTATTATGCGCGAAAGTGAAGGTAGCCCCTTTAAAGAAGCAATCTATACCTAGGTTAGAACTATGTAGCGCGTTATTACTATGTAAATTGATCAATAATGTAAAACATGCCATTCACATTGAAATCGATGAAATACGGGCGTGGTCTGATTCCATGGTCGTGCTGTACTGGCTTCGCGCTACGTAGCGCGTTGGAAAACTTTTGTATCCAACCGTGTATCGGAAATTAGCGAAATACTGCCTGCTATTCATTGGAACCATGTAAAAGCTTCGGAGAATCTCGCAGATCTGATCTCAAGAGAAGTTTCACCTGCTCAGCTGAAAGATAATTCCTTATGGTGGAATGGCCCTAAATGGTTGTCATATATTCGTCCCATTACAAGCGAAGGAAGTCTCGATTTGGAATTTTTCCAAGGATTCCATACACAGAGCCGAGATTGAAGCTAAGCAACTCACAGCAGTTTGCAATCTCATCGTACCTCAATTATTGGTTTCCAACGAGACAATCAATACACTCATCACGAACTGCTCAATGTTCACAAGGATTGAGCGGATACTTGCCTATTGCATTAGATTTCTTCATAATTGCCGCAAAGGACATGAAGACCGAGAACTATCTAAATTGACTCTACCTGAGTTGGAATTATCAAGACGCGAGGTACTTAAGCATTCACAACGTGTTTACTTCGCGGAAGAACTAAAATGCTTTCAAAACAAACGATAAGTAAGCAGAACTAGTCCATTACTTCAGCTGCACCCATTTCTGGACGAACACGGTATAATCAGAGTGGGTGGACGACTTCAGGCGGCGCCTTGGAGTTTCAAAAAGAAACATTCCATCTTACTGCCCGCACAATGCAAGATCACACGTTTGCTGATCGAAAGAGAGCATCGCGCTCTACTACATGCTAATCCACAATTGTTGTTGGCATCAATACGCCAGCAATACTGGCCGCTAAACGCCTATAATAAGAAATTTGGTGCGACAAGTTTGCCGTTCTTGTGTCTGGTGTGCTAGGCATAACCCAAGAGGACTAACACAAGCAATGGGATCCCTTCCCAGTGATAGAATGCAGCCATCTAGAGCATTCGCAGTCACTGGAGTCGATTTTGCTGGACCAATTACTACCCTTGTCAACAAAGGACGAGGTCGGAAAACATGCAAATCCAACATAGCATTATTTATATGCTTCGTCACCAAAGCCATTCATCTCGAGGCTACAAGTGAGCTATCTACGACGGCCTTCCTAGACACGTTCCGCCGCTTCAGTGGTCGGCGAGGTTCGCCTCGAAAGATTTGCAGCGATAACGCCACCAATTTCGTGGGTGCTAAACGCGAGTTACAAGAGTGGTAACTGTGCTTTTCTCCGCACATCCATCAACGGGGAAATTGGCGACGTGTTGCAGGAGAGAGGCATAGAAGCTTTATTCCTCCATATTCGCCGCATCTAGGAGGTCTATGGGAAGCAGGAATCAAATCCTGTAAATATCATCTCCACAGAATCATGGGCAATACTTTGTTTACCTTTGAGGAATTGACAACGTCTCTCGTGCAGATTGAAGCGTGCCTGAATTCTAGGCCGTTGTCACCCATATCCTCATATCCTTCTGATCTGGAACCTTTAACGCCAGAACATTTCCTCAGGAGAACCACTAATCAGTCTTCCGGACAACAATCTAATATATCTAATATAAATAATCTAATATAAATATCAACCGCCTTTATAGGTGGGAAATGGTTCAACGCTCGGTCCAGTTCCAAGAATTTTGGAAACAGTGGCCGTGGTGGGAATACGTGACCTATTTGCAAAGCCGCGTCAAGTGGAAAACTCGCCAGGAAAACCTCCAAGTCAACGATCTCGTGCTCTTAAAGGAGGATAATCTTCCACCATTAAAATGGAGAAATGGACGCGTTACCGAAGTTCATTCTGGCAAAGACAATTTACGCGTCGCGACGGTGCGCACGACCACAGGTATCGTTAAACGTGCAATTGCTAAACTTTGTTACCAGTGAATGATTCTATAAAGGAAGATTAATTGATTAATCTTGGTGGGCGGTGTGTTAGCGTGTTGACTATTTATGTTATCAATTCATCGATCTAAGCGCTCCATGTCCGCGCTCGTTAGTAGATAAGTTCCGTCATGGTAAAACCGAGAGAGGGAGCTGCCTCATGTACACGGGCGTCGGCGCGACAATAGCGGGATCACTTCCACGTGAATCGAGAAAGCGTGCAGAGGTCCGCGATTGTCATTAAACGTAAAGTTAATTTAGTAAATCGAATTCGAGTCAATTATCCATACGCAACAAATTATAGCATAAATTATTTCTATTGATCCACAGGTTTCTTTTTTATCTCTTCCATTTATAATAATATGAGAAATTAGTCCAAATCCTGGGAAAATTAAAATATAATCTTCGAAGGGTTCAAAAAATCAAAATAAATGTTAGTATAAAATAGGGTTTCCCCTCCTGAGGTAAAAAAAAGGGTATTTAAGTTTCGATTTATTAAAAGTATGATAATGGCCCCGGCAAGTATAAGAAGGGAAAGAAGTAATACGGCCGTAATAAGGATTGATTAAACTATAAGAGGAATTTTATCTAAAAATAGAAAATTTTTTGGTGTACATTTAAGATTGTATAGATGAAATTAATTGCGCCTGGAATAGAAGATATAGCCTGCAATATGAAGAGAAAAAATAATTAAACCAATTGATGGTCCTCTGTGAAATATATTAGTTGTAGGAGGGGGGGGGTTAAGAGTTCATCCTGCGCCTGTACCTAAATATATAAAATTTCTTTAAATAAGAAGAGTAAGGGATGGGGGTAAAAGTCAGAATCTTATATTATTTATACGTGGATAAGCTCTGATGAGACAAATATTAGTTAAAAAAATTCCGAATCCTTCGATTATAAAAGATATAACTATAAAAAAAAATTTTAATAAATGCATGGTTGGTAATTAAAGAAAATAAAAATCTTTACGGTTGAGATTTATAATACATCCAATGCACTTAAATCTACCATATTAAAATATATTGTGAATAAATGATTATTTTCTACTAATCATAAAAATATTGGAATTCTTTATTTTATATTAGCTATTTGTTCTGATGTAATTGGCTCATCCATAAGGATGTTTATTCGATTAGAATTAGGATCTTGTATAAATTTAATTAATAATAATCAAATTTTTAATTTCTTAATTACAAATTTGATTATTATTAATTAAATTTCTATAAGATTTTTATTTTTATATCTTTTATTAAAAATTATTACTTGATCTATTTCCCTTCAAAACTCAAATTCCCCCACTTATGATATAATAATTTTATTTCATGATTCTACAATAATTATCTTAACTTTTATCACAACATTAATCTTATTTATTATATTTAGATTACTTTCTAATAAACTTATTAATCGATTCTTATTAGAACACCAAATAATTGAAATCATTTGAAGTATTACTCCTATATTTATTTTAATCTTTATTGCCATCCCCTCAATTAAAATTTTATATCTTTTTGATGAAATTTTCAATAATAACTTATCTATTAAAGCTACAGGCTTTCAATAATATTGAAGATACGAATACTCAGATTTTTTTATACATTGATTTCGATTCATTTATAATTCTCCCCAACCAATTCTTACTCAATGAATTCCGACTCCTCGATGTTGACAACCTCGATGTAACTTACCATTCAATTATCCCATTCGAATCTTAACTACTTCCATAGATGTAATTCATGCTTAAACAGTCCCATCCTTAGGAATCAAAATAGACTCTACTGTCGCTTGCCTTAATCAAACTTTATTATTATTTAGGCGACCAGGAATATTTGTTGATTAATGTTCAGAAATTGGTGGTATAAATTTCTGAAGTTTTATACTTATTGCAATTGAAACTACAAATCTAACCAATTTTAAAAACTGACTCACATAATTTTATTATTAACTGATTTATTTTCTATTTTTACTAATAATATTCCCGCACTCATTCTATTTTCATCTTTATATTATTTATTTACAATATTTTTTTATTTTTATTATTCATTTTATTTTCTTCTTATTACTTTATACTAATATAATTAATAAGTTTAATTTTATTTCTTATTCCATATAATAATTTTTCCATATCATAATTTTTTCCAAGTATATTATATTACATTTTTTCTATTTTTTATATTTATATTTTTTTTATGTAATGAAATAATATTTTTTGTGTATTTCTTTTATTTTTTTAACTATAAAAACTTTTTTAATGCACATAAAAATAATAATATAATTATTAAATAATTTATATTATCAATAAAATAGATATATAATTTTTAAAAAATTTTATTTTACTCAATTTGTTACTTAAATTATTTATTTTATAATTATCAATTAACTTTCATAAACTATTAAATTACTGAACAAAGTATCTTTTAAATCAAATTATAATAGTACATTCAACTCTATTTTTAATGAAAAGAATGAGTTGAATATAAAACATTAAATTGTCATTTTCAAAATATTAATTTATTAGAATAATATTCTTTTATTCCTCAAATAATATTATTAATGTGAACATTTATATTTATTTTTATAATTATCATAATATTAATTTTAACTTCTTTTTTATATTTTTTCTTTATTTCTCCCTCTAATTTACGTTATAGGAAAATACATCGTCACTTAAAACAAATCAATAAAAAATTTTTTGAAATTGAATATAATAAAATAATCTATTTTCTATTTTTGATCTCGCTTTATCGCCATCTTTATGTATAAATTGACTGAGTATATTTATTTTTTTATTCATACTTCCTTATCAATTCTGATTTACAATCTCGTTATACGATAATTACTTATATCTGAAATTATTTACTTATATCTGAAATTTATTTATTAGTTACATATTTAAAGAATTTAAAATTTTAATTAATTATCATTTTTTAAAATATATTATTATTTTTACAAGACTTATTTTATTTACTTTTTTCAATAACTTTTTAGGACTTTTTCCATACATTTTTACAGCTTTCAGCCACATAAGATTTTGTTTATCCCTTTCCTTTAGACTTTGAATAAGATTAATATTATTTAGAATCACTAATTATTTGAATAATTTATTGGCCTTTCTAATCCCCCTAGGTACTCCTTTTAAATTAATACCATTTGAATCAATTAGCTTGATTATTTGCCCTTTCATTCTAGCTGTTCGTTTAACATAGCAAATGTATTTGCAGGACTTTTATTACTTACCCTCCTTGGCTCATCAAGAACAAATATTTTCAATTCTTCTATATTTAATCCTCCTAATTCTTATTTCCACTCAAATCTTATTTTACATTCTTGAAATCTCAGTATCTATGATTCAAATTGTATTCTCAATTTTATCCACTTTATTTAGGAGAGAAACTTAAATTATCAATTATCACTATGATAAATCATAATTATCCTTTCCATTTAGTTACATTTAGTCCTTGACTACTTATTATTTACCTTAGAATTTTTAATAACTTAATCTGTTCTATCAGATTCTATTCCATAATTTTTACAGCCCTTTCCTATCAATTGATATGTTAGGAATTCCTAACACTCTAATTTGTATATACTTATAATAACAAAATATACTGCGAGAAGCCACTTACCAAGGATATCACTCAATTTAGTCTTTAGTCCCCAGAATTGAAATTGGACGGAATTGGAATTATGATCTCCTAAAGGTACCATTCCATTTAATCTATTTGATATCTCTCTTATAAACACTATTTTTCCTCGGGCTTAACTGTTACTACTGAGCCCACCACGCCTTAATTAATAAAGATACAAATGAAAGAAGAAAAGCCTACTAATAACAATTATCCTAGGAATCTACTTTTCTCTTTTTCAATTAATCGAATATATTAATTCCTCCTTTACTACAGCTGATTCTATTTATGGCTCAATTTTCATTATTGCTACAGGCTTTCATGACATTCATGTTACCATGGAACTTTATTGCTATCAGTGCTTAACCCGACTTTATAATATACACTTCTCATCCTATCATCCCTTCGGATTTGAGGCAACATCATGATATTGACATTTTGTAGATGTTGTTTTTATTATTTCTATTTACCTTATTTATCTCTATTTTTGATGAAGATTTTAATATAATTTTTTATAATTTATTATTTTATTATTTATAAAAATACTTTTATAAAAATGAAACATATCCCTTTCACATAAACCTTATTTTATAAAAATTTTTCCTCCCTTATTTAGACTAATATATAATTAAATAACCTTCAATTTATATATTTATATTTATATAGCATAAAATCATTATTACATTTTACTTCCAACTAAAAAATTTAAATAAATTTATGTAAATAATTATTAATATTAATTTATTCACTATTATATTATTTGACTATTATATTATTTGCCTTATCTTCTATTTTATTTTTAATTAATTTTATCATCTTTAAACAAACTAATTTAAATAAAAAAAAAATATACCCCTTTGAATGCGGTTTTAACCCAATATCAAGAGCTCGATTACCTTTAAAAACTCAATTCTTTATTATTACCCTGATTTTTCTAATTTTCGATATTAAAATTGCTCTCCTTTTACCTCTGAATTATATATCTGTAAATTTTAATTCATTTACTATTTTCTACTTATTTATATTTTTATTTATTTTAATTATTAGTCTTTATACAGAATACAATGAATGCTCCCTTGATTGAAAAATAATATAACGTATTTTTTTTATTAATTAATAAAATGTTTTAAAAATTTTTTTAATCGAAAATTAAATTTATTTTATAAATAACACCCCAACTTTCTGTACAACCATTCTCTAATTTTATTTAATAATAATTAAGGATGATAGTTAACTTATACCATTTTAATTGCATTAAAAAAAATTATTTTTTCAAATATGTATTTTATTATTTTGTCTACACNAGTTTATTGCAGTTTTTTAAGATTAATTTGGGAAATTTGGGGGGATTATTAATATTTCAGATCAATTGCGTTAATGCTGATAATTTATCGGCTCGTAATTATCAATTCTGAAATCACTACATTTACGTGGAAAATATATATATATATATGTGTATTAGTTCAACATCTTAATACTCAGACCGTAATGGCGCTTCGGAATTAAAAGTAATGATATTATTTATTATTTATTAACTAACCTATCGCCCTATTTTTTATTTTTTACTCTATTGTCCAAATATTATACGATATTTATAAACAAAGTTTTAAATTTTTCATATCCCTATCAAAGCTATACATCATCATATAATATAAAATTAATATAAATTAATTCATAATTTAAATTTGTTAGTAACTAAAACCAAATAAGAGATATATTATAGTCAATAATATCATTGAATATTAAATTTAATTTTCTAGTTGAAGTAATTTAAATTAAAATTCTAATTCATTATTTATGGAAATTTTCCTAAAAATTTATGGAAGTTTTCCGAAAAATGGGTTCATTAAGATAACCCTAATCGCAGAAAATCATGGGGAGTTCCCGGCTATGCTTCCATGTCGACGGCCAAATCGAATATTCACTCCAAGGTCATGTTCTGTATTTGGTGGGACCAGCTCGGCGTAGTGTATTATGAGTTGTTAAAACCGACTGAAACAATCACAGGCGATCGGTATTGAACAATTGATACATTTGAGCCGAGCATTGAAAGACAAACGGCCGCAATACAACGAGAGACACGTGAAGTGATTTTGCAGTATGACAATGCTCGACCCCATGTTGCGAAAGCGGTCAAGACATACTTGAAAACGTTGAAATGGGAAGTCCTACCCCACCTGCCGTATTCTCCAGACATTGCTCCCTCTGACTATCACTTGTTTCGATCAATGGCACACGGCCTGGCTGACCAGCACTTCCGGTCTTATGAAGAAGTAAAAAATTGGATCGACTCGTGGATCGCCTCCAAAGATGACTAGTTTTTTCGACGCGGGATTCGTACGCTGCCCGAAGATGGGAGAATGTAGTGGCCAGCGATGGATTATACTGAATCATAAATGTATAACCAGTTTTTTTACAATAAAGCCTCAAATTTC